>JACXGM010019037.1:0-18643 GCA_016801145.1 Umbra pygmaea | reverse complement strand
CTCAAGCCAACTGCTCTTGTTGACCCATTCCCCTACAGCATAGCTACTGATAAAAAGAACAGAGACAATGATTGACACACCACCCCCAATTCTAAACATTCTTGAGCTTACAATTTGGTGCAGAACCAGGCTCTTCAAGACATTATACATTCATAGTTTGTTAATAATGGTTACCTTCATACCTAATCTATAAATAAATTATTCAATATTCAATAGATTATTATGAGCTTCTCAAAAATAGTAAACATGACATTCACACCTGTGACACATTTCCAGATATTGTTAAATGAAAAGACATTCCATTTACTTTTAGAATACCAATTAAATATTTCTATAATAGTTATTTCTCGCATGTATCACTGTTTACTGTAAAAAACCACCACAACCTACGTCAGGTTATGACAATGCACCTGAATGACAGACTACATGAATGTGCACCAACACTGAATGATGGTAAAATATTGGCTCAACTAAGTGGTGCTGATGCCATTGCACAGGAGCTTAAATACCATCCTGTGTCTCATTCATCTCTACAACAGAGAGAAAATCCACCTCAAAAGGCTTGAGAAAGAGTCACAGAGTTAAACGGTTCAACCAGTCATCTTTCCTATGGCTCTTTCTGAACTGATCACCTATATTGTTGAAACCAGTCTCAATTCTGATGGTCCTTCTGCCTTCCGTCTCGCAGATAAGTGTAACCTGTACCAGATCAACTGGATGTACATTCCCCTACAGTTAACTCTACTAGACTAAAGGAAAAGCTGTTGGCTGAGATCCCTGAACTCACAGCTCACAAACAGGGCAGAGATGTGCTCTTGGCTTTCCAGAAACATGTTGGCTTGGCTCTCTCTCTCAAGGGTCTGAAGACTCAGAGGCCCCTATCATGGCCAAGGCTGCAAAAATCCTAAGAAGGCATATTCTGGATCCTCAGTCGAGATTTGATGGACCATTCCATTAGGGATGCATCAAAGAGGTCATCCCCCATCTCTCTCTCAGCATCCGACAAAGGAAAGCAATGGTGAGGAGCGTCGGCAGCTTAGGTTTGGTCCAGAAAGTATCAAGTCTGTTGCAGAACTTCCTGACTCTTTCATCCACCCTGCTTTTTTCAAGAAAAATTATCCTTTACCACCAATTACCCCAATGCCAAACCCAGACACCAATGTTTTCTGTTCAATAACTTGCCTTTGAGCAACTTGCAACTTGCCCTTGTCCATTGGCACTCTTCTTCAGGGAAGTGGATGGACAAGTGCCTTAGTTGAAGCTGGGGTGGCTTTGTCTGGCACTGCAGATTCATTTCTGTCAGTTGCCATTGTTACCAGAACACGTAAAATGCATCAGGTAACAGCATGTAGTCTCTACAAGCTCTTGAAGGCAGCATACACTGATTACTGCCAAGAGAGGTCAGATAACAGTGAAGAAAGGTTGGGCTTTGAAGAGTGGTGTGAAAGACGCAAAGAAGAAAGTCCATAGTTTCGATACTGGCACTTGATTCTTTCCATGGAACTGTGATCTTCTTGCTCATTAGGTCATTCCATGAGGCTACTTTGAGTCTTTACTGTGAGGCACTGAGTGAGCTGATTCCATACTTCTTTGCCAACAACAACACCAACTATGCTCGCTGGCTTCCCATCCACCTCAGGGACATGTTTTCTCTGGACAAAAACACCCAGAACTAGCTCAGGAATTCAGGCATTGCAACTTTGTTGTCCACAATTTCTATGCGCCTGTCCTTGATCAAGCCCATGAGCAAGCGAATGCCATCATCAAGGCCGACGGTGGAGCTATTATTGGTCTCACAGAGAATCCATCTGCCCTGAGGAGACGGATGGTCGCTGGCCCTGAGGTTAACCATCTGGTGTTACTATATGAAACGGAAGTACAAACCAAATGCCATCATCAAGGACGACGGTGGAGCTATTGGTCTCACAGAGAATCCATCTGCCCTGAGGAGATGGATGGTCGCTGGCCCTGAAGTTAGCCATCTGGTGTCACTATATGAAACTGAAGTACAAACCAAAGAAGCACAAGAGCAAACAGTCCACCATGAGCAAACTCCTTAAGCTCAAAAGACATTCCTGGAGAGGCTAAAAAAACTGTCTGTCTGCAAGACCTAGGCAATCCATTTGAAGAAGAGAGACGTGATCTGTATTCTATAGATAAGAGATGTTGTGAATCCCAGCTCTGCTGAACTCCTACAGACACACCTTAAGAAGGGACAGACAAAAGCCAGGACTTTTCACAAGTTCTGCAAGAGAACCCAACCAATTTCTATGATCCAATCAAGAGAAATAGAGTCGACTTTGTCAGCCAAATAAACTCTACTGTTGAGACATCAAAGCAGGTGGTGGTGAAGGAGGACTGACAACTCTTCTCCAAACACTATCTCCTGTCAGAGCAGAAAATGTGACCTGTAGGAGTTCTTCAAACATGAGAATCCACCCTAACCCGCTGCACTGAGTGATGGTGGAAAACCTGATGCTTGCCAAAAATCGCAGCTGGCCTCCATCCTTGAAAGCTACAACGTCCCCAGAAAAAGAACCAGACACCGTCATCATCAAAGATGGTTCAGCTTTGGTCCATACACTACCACCAAAAAGATAGAAGACATTTGAGGACGATGCAGCACTGGATGTTCTACCCAGTATATAGATGCTTATGCCATGAAGTACAAGAACACAAATTGTGTTTGATGTGAACAATTCATCAAGCCTCAAAATGGAAACAAGATCTAAACGAGGACAGGGAGGTCGTTTACGAACAAGAATAAAGTGCCATCAAATTGGCGCAATTTACTGAGACAAAACAGACTTCTTCCACTTTCTGGCTGACAAGATTACTCAAATGACTGTCCCAAACATAATTGTTGTAACCAAGGGACCCGATGTCTTGAGTTCATCTGAAACCTGTCTCGATGGTCTAGACCAGGGCTGCCCAACCCTGTTCCTGGAGATCTACCATCCTGTACGTTTTCTTTTCAACCCTAATTTAGCACACCTGATTCAAATAATTAGCTAAATGAAAGCTAAAAAAGTTTCCCCACAACTGGGGTTGAAGGGAAAACCTACTGGGCAGTAGATCTCCAGGAACAGGGTTGGGCAGCTCTGGTCTAGACAAATGTTTCCTTGAGGAAGCTGATAGCCGCATCTTTGTACATGCCACAGAGTAGGGCAGCAAATCCATAATGATCAAAGCCAATGACACTGATATTCTTGTTATAGCATTGAGCATCTTCCCATCCCTCCAGGATCTTTGTCTTTAGCAGCTGTTGGTGTTGCATTTGGGCATGGTGTGAGCCTACGGTGGATTGGTGTTCATGACCTGTACCATGTTATAGGGCCGGTTAACACCAAATGCATTATATTCTTTCATGCCTTTATATTTGGGCATGGTGTGAGCCTACGGTGGATTGGTGATCATGACTTGTGCCATGGTATTGGGCCAGTTAAGACCAAAAATTTATATTCTTTCTTGCCTTTATAGGTTGTGATACTTTATCAGCCTTTCACAAAAGACAATAAGACTGCCTGGTAAACCTGGGACATTTTCCCTGAGGCCTCTCATCTTCAGCATAATAAGTCAATACCCTCCTGTTCTGACTGATAGTGACCTGGAGATCCTTGAGAAGTTTGTGGTTTTACTGTATGATCGATCAAGCACGGCTTGTATTGTAGATGAGGCTAGACCGGACATGTTTGCCTGAAAGCAGAGACCATATGAAGCCATTCCACCAAGAAGAGCAGCTCTGCTTCAACACAATAAATGTGCTGCATATCAGGCAGGCTGCATATGGGGTCAATCAACCCAGTGTCAACCAGAAGCAGAGTCCTGCTGACTGGGGATGGAAAAAGCTTGGTGAACAATGGGGGGTCTTCTGGACAGCAAATGCACCAGTTGCACAAAGTTGAACACAAAGCGAACAACTAGCCAAGTGTGTCTGCAAATCATAGTGCCGTGGAAGACGCAAATGTTTTAGATTGGGTGTCACTTGAACAGAACTGTGCAATTACAAATGTGAATAAAAAAGTAAGTAGCCTTGCGTTGGGCTGAGAGACCTGATTCTGGACCGTGATGTATATGTACACCTTCCTGGATATGTTCCCCCCAATACAACACTTACTGACTGCCAAGCAGGGAGGCATTGGCTACCATTTTTAAAAGTCTTTATTATGACTCAGCAGGGCACAACCTCTCAATCTCAGCTTAAACACTCTAACCACAAGGCCTTTGAGCTGGTAAAAATGTCAATGTTTATTTTTCATTCCTTGTTTATAACTCAGTCCCAACAGAGTACACTATTAAAGCAACACCCACCTTGAAAAATCAATCTTGAAGTTTTGCAATTGCCTTTTTCAAAAATTGTGGTGGTTAAGAGCATTTTTGCTAACACGCATGTGTGCATCTGAAATGATGGCCATCTTGGAAAATGTCTCCATCTTGAATTTTTTATTGGCCATCTAATTTTTTAAAAAAAGTGGCCTTAACAGAGTATTTGTGGCATATATTCTGTATCACTACTTGGAAACAGTGGCAATGAACATAGGAAAGGAATGGCAGCCATCTTGAAAAAAAATCCATCCTGATTTTTTTACTGGCCACTTCCTCTCTGTGGACCTCACCTTGCTGTAATGGAGAGGCTTGTGTACTCCAATGAACCTGAGAGCTATGTGGGCAGGGAATTTATATCCCTGGCAAGTTTAACTAAGCTGGACAGATCAAAGGAGAGGAGCCAGACATTACAGCTGTGTCTCAATGGGAACGCTGCATCCTTCGAAGGCTGCAGACTTCGAAGGACGCAGCCTACATGGCCTTCGGAGGCTCTGAATGTAGCCGTCATTTAATAACTAATTGAGCCAGCAGGTGTTCACAATTACTGCCTAGCAAACAGAGCAAAATGATAGCTGCCATCCTACATGACATTTGTGATATGTCAAGTAACTCTGGAGCAAGAATGTATTTTTATTTTATGTTACTGGAGGAATTATACACTTTGATATGCGTTGACATTCAGCCTTTTATTTTAAAGGTTTTATCATAATGCCAAACTTAAGACATCATCGTAAGTGTTGCTAGCAGAATACAGCTCAAGGAAGAAGCAAAGCGAAAGGGCAGGTCCAATGGGTTAACAAGTTTTTTTTTAAAATAAATTATAAAGATTGACAGGACAAATAACAGTAAAGACACTTTGTCTAGGAATATTTCAATACATTTTTACAATTTTAACCCCCCCAACATAATCCCGGCCCCCATACCATCCTCCCCTGCTAATCATCCCAAACCACCTACCACCACCACCCGCCTACCCGACGCAGAACACCTACACAGACCAACAACACACTAACATAAATACAAATACACTCACCTAAAGCATTATTAGGAACACCATACTAATACTGTGTTTGACCCCCTTTCGCCTTCAGAACTGCCTTAATTCTATGTGGCATTGATTCAACAAGGTGCTGAAAGCATTCTTTCGAAATGTTGGCCCATATTGATAGGATAGCATCTTGCAGTTGATGGAGATTTCAGGGCACATCCAGGGCACGACGCTCCCGTTCCACCACATCCCAAAGATGGTCTATTGGGTTGAGATCTGGTGACTGTGGGGGCCATTTTAGTACAGTGAACGAATTTTCATGTTCAAGAAACCAATTTGAAATGATTCGAGCTTTGTGACATGGTGCATTATCCTGCTGGAAGTAGCCATCAGAGGATGGGTACATGGTGGTTATAAAGGGATGGACATGGTCAGAAACAATGCTCGGGTAGGCCGTGTCATTTAAACGATGCCCAATTGGCACTAAGGGGCCTAAAGTGTGCCAAGAAAACATCCCTCAAACCATTACACCACCACCAGCCTGCACAGTCGTAACAAGGCATGATGTTCTCATTCTGTCTATGCCAAATTCTGACTCTACCATCTGAATGTCTCAACAGACTAATCAGACCAGGCAACATTTTTCCAGTCTTCAACTGTCCAATTTTGGTGTGCTCTTGCAAATTGTAGCCTCATTTTCCTATTTGTAGTGGAGAAGAGTGGTACCCGGTGGGGTCTTCTGCTGTTGTAGCCCATCCGCCTCAAGGTTGTGCGTGTTGTGGCTTCATAAATGCTTTGCTGCATACCTCGGTTGTAACGAGTAGTTATTTCAGTCAAAGTTGCCCTTCTATCAGCTTGAAGCAGTCGGCCCATTCTCCTCTGACCTCTAGCATCAACAAGGCATTGTCACCCACAGGACTGCTGCATACTGGATGTTTTTCCCTTTTCACACCATTCTTTGTAAACCCCAGAAATGGTTGTGTGTGAAAATCCCAGTAACTGAGCAGATTGTGAAATACTCAGACCGGCCCGTCTGGCACCAACAACCATGCCACGCTCAAAATTGCTTAAATCACCTTTCTTTCCCATTCTGACATTCAGTTTGGAGTTCGGAAGATTGTCTTGACCAGGACCACACCCCTAAATGCATTGAAGCAACTGCGATGTGATTGGTTGAGTAGATCATTGCATTAAGGAGAAATTTTACGGGTGTTTCTAATAATCCTTTAGGTGAGTGTACATCCAATAACAGGAAGAAATTACACTTGGTGGACTAGGAGCTTCATATGATCTGACTCTATGCAAGCTATTAAAATAGGAAATAAAAGTCTGACATCTTTCTAAAAATGTTGATTGTGATCCCCTCATGGAATACTTAATTTTCTCAAGTTTTTAAAATGACATGACATCACATAGCCACTGAAGGGCTAATGGTGGCTGAGAGGACTTCCACTGTAGCAAAATCCTGCATCTGGCTAATAGTGTAGCAAAAGCAATGATATCACATAGACACTGAGAGGCTAATGGTGGCTGAGAGGACTTCCACTGTAGCAAAATCCTGCATCTGGCTAATAGTGTAGTAAAAGCAATGATATCACATAGCCACTGAGAGGCTAATGGTGGCTGAGAGGACTTCCACTGTAGCAAAATCCTGTGTCTGGCTAATAGTGTAGCAAAAGCAATGATATCACATAGACACTGAGAGGCTAATGGTGGCTGAGATGACTTTCACTGTAGCAAAATCCTGCATCTGGCTAATAGTGTAGTAAAAGCAATGATATCACATAGCCACTGAGAGGCTAATGGTGGCTGAGAGGACTTCCACTGTAGCAAAATCCTACATCTGGCTAATAGTGTAGCAAAAGCAATGATATCACATAGCCACTGAGAGGCTAATGGTGGCTGAAAGGACTTCCACTGTAGCAAAATCCTGCATCTGGCTAATAGTGTAGCAAAAGCAATAGCTTATGACTATTTGACAGAAATTGTGGCCATCTTGAAAATGGTTGCCATCCTGAATTTTTGAGTGGCACATACCTTTTTCCAAAAGTGTTCCTTGAAGAGTATTTCTGCCTAATTTTAAGCATCACCATTTGAACAATTGACCTCACCAGTCCCGCCCCTCGTCCGAGAGAGCTTGAGTTCCGAAGTAAATTTCCCATTCATTTTTCCCGATGGCTTCTGAAAGAAAAATCTGTATATAAAGAGTTTTAGACCATACCATGACCAGCTATGACGTGACCAGTGTTGCCACAGTTACTTTGAAAAAGTAATCTGATTACTGATTACTCCTTTAAAAAGTAACTTGGTTACTTTACAGATTACTTGATTTTAAGATTAACTAAGTTAGATTACAAGTTACTTTATTAGTTACATTCAGCAGCTGCCGACAACACCCCCACCGCCTCAACATAAATGGCAACCGGTTTTGCCAACACTCACTTTATTGGAAGTGCATTTTTAACAGTAACATCAACAATGCATCTCCTAACATTAAGTTGAATACATGTTTTTATAAAATATATATATAAAGACAGTCTTTCTTGACTTCACTTAACATAAATACTTGGTTTAATAAAAATTAAATATTGACAGTCTTTCTTGACTTGACATATTTAACTGTTAACACTGTAATGGAAAATTACTATTTATAATCTAAATTGTGTATACATGTAACTAATAAATTAGTTTTAACATTCTTTGTTCAAAATAATAGCGCTAGTTTTAATTCACTGCAATAATCATTGTTAATTCATTATAAAGCTAGTGAATTGTAACCAAATGCAATTGTACTGTGTGTAAAGAAACATTAAGAGTATATGATAGGAAAAAAATAATTTAACATGTTAACTTTTTATTAATACAAATTACAAATACTTTGTACACACAATTTGATTGAATATATTGTCAGTGTCTCATGTGAAAACATTATTACATTTTAAAAACATTCAATAGTCTGTTTCATCCGACAGACTCTAATTTTAGCAACACATGACACATGAACATGGACACATTACCTATCTTTGCAATGAATTAACAATGATTATTGTATTGAATTACTAGCGCTATTATTTTGAAAAGGAAAATCCGAGTTCGTGTTGCTGGCATAAGTGTTGCTAGGCATACGGTTCTTGCCTAGCTGGAGCCGGCTCCGACTGTCCTCGTGCTGAAAACGTGACTTGTCGCATACGTGACTTAACTCCCGGAGACGCAAGAAAGCAAAAATAGATATATTTTACTAAGGAAAATGACAGTAACGCACAGTGACTTGGATAAGTAACTTTAATCTGATTACTGGTTTGGAAATATTAACGCGTTAGATTACTCGTTACTGAAAGAAGTGAGTCAGATTAAAGTAACGCGTTACTAAGTAACGCGTTACCGGCATCACTGGACGTGAGTGAAAAAACAAACCTAAAATCCAAATAAAGTCAAAGGTTAAAGACTGTGTACGTATTTTCTATTTCGAGCAAAGGAACTACTCAGCCCATAAAACATTGTGAGTGTTATTTTTGAGCCTATACATATATACTTTAAATTACCTAACTTTAGCTAACTTCACTTACACAATGTCATCCTTGAAATATCATTTAATCTACAGCTTAGTCAACATATTTACAGTTCTCTAAACTATCCATATTTTTGCTACGACACAGGTGTACGACTCGGACAGCCTGCCAGAGTTGGAAACGCAAAGCTTTTTCGCGGGCTCAGTAAACATTTCCATGGTAAGCGCGAGTTTGTCTCCATGACATCACAGAGTTCCACCAATCACTGTGGGATGGTTTAGGAGTGTGGGGAATGAGGTACTTATCCGAGTTATTGCGAATAAAAGACATTTATCTCAAAACAAGGTTGGTGCCCCATGAACTTCTGTCATCTATATGAGCATATACCATGGGTGGGTAGTAACAAATTACATTTACTTCGTTACATTTACTTTAGTAAAATCTTTCCGTAACTTGTACTTTTTAGAGTACATTTACAGATGGGTACTTAAACTGTCACTCAAGTAAATTTCTAGTGAAAAAACTGTACATTTACTTCGCTACATTCGGTGGCGTTCCACCGCTACTGTCAAATGGTAATAGTAAGTTAATATGACTTTTCCGCAGGTCTCGCGAAACATTGGAGAGGCTGCTTCAGGAGAGGTGGCTACGCATCAATCACCCGCTTATATTTAGCGCGCGTTTAGTTGGAAGGTGGTGGCCAAAGCAGAGGAAGATGTGTGCGAGCTATTTGAGGCAGATCACCCGTGGCCTCAAGTTCAGTATATGTTTTCACTCCAAGACGTCAAAAAGAATAGTTCATAATCATGATGCATGCTGTGTGCACCAAAACGAACTGACATCTCAACATACAAGAATTCCAGCTCCAACCTGAAAAAACATGTAGTGGTAAGTGTCACAATGATGCCTATATTTCAACACTATTAACGGTAATTTAGTAACTTTGGGCACTTTTCCCTTATTGTAATATTATTTCACACACTGTCCGAGTGTTTTTCCTCATATGTGCTCTTGTGCAAGCAATGACAAATCTTGTGAAACACACGTTCACAAACAAACGTACATTTTCATATCCTTTTTTTTCAGAAAACCTAAACAAATTGAATAGCCTAATGTGACGCCTTACATTTATACACAAATCCGGACAGACAACTCACTAAAGTGTAGAAAATACATACAAACAAAAACGGGATTGTATTTTATTCGTACCTAAAGAATGCATATACTTAAAAATATAGGAACAAAGTATGTTTTAAAAGGAAGAGCTCTGGTTAGTACAGCACACCATTCATTAATGATAGATAGAAAATGTGCAATATGCATCAAAATGAAAATAGACAGGTGTATAAATTTGGGTGCATCCAATCATTTGAGGTGGCCAATTGCAAATGGTTCTCTTTAACTCTGTGAAGAGTGGCAACATGGGGGCCTCAAAACAACTCTCAAATGACCTGAAAGCAAAGATTGTAAGCAGAACAATGAAACTTTCAAGGAGAGTAGTAACTTGAGTAGTTTTTTCATCGAATACTTTCTTACTCAACTTTTACTGTAGCTACTTTTTACGTTTACTTGAGTAAATATTTCCATAAGTACTTGTACTTTCACTTGAGTACAGATTTTGGCTACCCTACCCACCTCTTGATGTAATAAGCATTGAATAGCAATGGCGGCCATCTTGAAAAATGGCCACCATATTGAATTTGCGTGGCCAATGCCTTTTTCCAAAATAGTGGCCCTTAGAGCGTATCTGTGCCAAATTTAATGCTTGTATACGAAAGTGAACAACTACTTTTACTAATCTGCTGTACCATAGAGAAAGATCATCATATTTGCCTTCTCTGGTAGTAGTCAGTAACCCTGCTATCTAATGGTTAATCCATGTTAGCTTAATATAGTTAACTCCAGTGTGTGGGCTCTAAGCTGCTAGCATGTATAACTAATGTAGCAATGACAGATTAACTACGAGCTTGGCAGTCAAAAACGACCTTTCTCTGCTTGTATGATGCACCTTCGATAGGTGTTTGGACAGATTGATTGTTTTTCTGCCCTTACAAGCAAAGATCTTGCTACACTTTTGGTAACAAGCACTGTCAGCATCGAATCTGGTGAAGTGTAACCACACATTTGAATGTTTATTTCTCTCCTCTATTGCCACAAATGATCAATCCATCTGGGGTGTGTGCGTGCACATACTCTCTTGATATTGGGAACAGCGAACATGCATCATAGACGATTGACTTTATCTAATAGCAAGTTAGAAAAGGTTGGTGAAAGTAAAATATATAAGATAACATTTATGCAGCAACAATAAATAGGTAATGTGTTTTACTAATGTCTCCGGTACCAAAAGTAGAATAATGTTGGTGCTTATCAATACTACACTCTTTCATAATATAGTCCAAAGGCCTTTGGATGTAACCAGGTTCCTGACTTAGTGAATATCTTTCCGGATTAATTAAAACCATGAGATTAATCTCCTGTGTGTATTTTCTGTGGGTTAACCAGGATTCCTAAGTGAGCAAATCTTTTTCCACACTGATCACAACCATAAGGATTCTTTCCTGTGTGTATTCTCTGATGTTTAACCAGGTCTCCTGAGTCAGCAAATCCCTTTCCACACTGATCACAACCCTAAGGCTTTTCTCCTGTGTGTAATGTCTGATGTTTAACCAGGGATCCTGGGTGAGCAAATCGCTTTCCACACTGATCGCAACAATAAGGTTTCTCTCCTGTGTGTATTCTCTGATGTTTAACCAGGGTTCCTGGGTGAGCAAATCTCTTTCCACACTGATCACAACCATAAGGTTTCTCTCCTGTGTGTATTCTTTGATGTTTAACCAGGGATCCTGGGTGAGCAAATCTCTTTCCACACTGATCGCAAGCATAAGGTTTCTCTCCTGTGTGTATTCTCTGATGTGTAATCAGGGTTCCTGACTCTGCAAATCTCTTTCCACACTGACCACAACCATAAGGTTTCTCTCCTGTGTGTATTCTCTGATGTCTAACCAGGTGTCCTGTTTGAGCAAATCTCTTTCCACACTGATCACAACCATAAAGCTTCTCTGCTGTGTGTATTCTTTGATGTGTAACCAGGGTTCCTGAGCGAGCAAATCTCTTTCCACACTGATGACAACCGTGAGGCTTCTCCCCTGTGTGTATTCTCTGATGTGTAACCAGGGTTCCTGAGCGAGAAAATCTCTTTCCACACTGATGACAACCATAAGGCTTCTTTCTTGTGTGTATTCTCTGATGTTTAACCAGGTCTCCTGAGTCAGCAAATCCCTTTCCACACTGATCACAACCATAAGGCTTCTCTGCTGTGTGTATTCTTTGATGTGTAACCAGGGATCCTGGGTGAGCAAATCTCTTTCCACACTGATCGCAACAATAAGGTTTCTCTCCTGTGTGTATTCTTTGATGTTTAACCAGGGTTCCTGGGTGAGCAAATCTCTTTCCACACTGATCACAACCATAAGGATTCTCTCCTGTGTGTATTCTCTGATGTTTAACCAGGTTTCCTGAGCGAGCAAATCTCTTTCCACACTGATCACAACCATAAGGCTTCTCCCCTGTGTGTATTCTCTGATGTGTAACCAGGTTTCCTGACTGAGTAAATCTTTTTCCACACTGATCACAACCATAACGCTTCTCTCCTGTGTGTATTCTCTGATGTTTAACCAGGTGTCCTGTTTGAGCAAATCTCTTTCCACACTGATCACATCCATAAGGCTTC
This sequence comes from Umbra pygmaea, assembly GCA_016801145.1. Classification (NCBI taxonomy): domain Eukaryota; kingdom Metazoa; phylum Chordata; class Actinopteri; order Esociformes; family Umbridae; genus Umbra; species Umbra pygmaea. The sequence goes on along the minus strand of JACXGM010019037.1, from coordinate 6,087 downwards.
TCTCCAGTGGGTCTGTGCTGGTGTTTCTTGAGGAGTTTAGTTTTGTAGATACTCTTCTTTTCATTGTAAAGATGTTGATCAGCCTCTCCTGATAAGCCCTTCTCACTGAGTAGTTGACAGGTAGGACTGTCCACTGAAAAACAAAGACAAACACAGATGGTTCTGACTTCATGAACCAAGGTATATTGTATTGGTAAATATAAATATATTTTATTAATACAGTACTCAGGATAAATTAATTATTCTATTTCTCAATGAACACCAGAACAATTAGCTGACATTTGACAACTGAGTTAATTCGACAACTAAATATTTGCTTTCATTAACAATATAAAAGGTTGGTCCCCAATATCATTGGGATTAGAAAATAATAATTTTTTTGCAAATGAGATGTTGCAAAATTGAGTACACTACAACACATTCTACTAAATCTAATATTTTGTATGGCCTCCCTCCATGATTTTTAAAGACAGCACCAACTCTTCTGGACATGGAGTGAACAAGTTGGTGACATACTGCCACGTCTATCTTGCTCCATTCTTGGACATCTCAGAATACTTACCACAAGTCTCTCCGTTTTGAATAACTTTTGCTACTGTATTCTAACTGATTAGCAATGCTTTACTAATTGTCTTGTAGTCCTGAAATTTTTTGTGTAAATTTGTGAGAAGATTTTATAGGTTAAATACCACCCTTACTTGTCAATTATCTTGCAGCTACCTGTGTGATGATTGGTTAGACTTATCTGTTGTTGAATTCCAGTAAATTATTACCAAGTTTAATTACTAAAAGCTTCAATGGGGTGTAGCTACTCATTTCTGCATTAAGGCCTTAAATACCTCTGTTTTTTTAAAGTCATGGTTCAGAGTAATATAACCCTAGTAATATAACCCTAGTAATATAACCCTAGTAATATAAACCTAGTAATATAAACCTAGGGTCCTTTGCACCTTGACCTCGAGCAAGACCAGGGCTTTTTTCCCTTGTTATAACATTGGTCGATTTAGAGCGATCAGCCGAATGGCTTAGTGCAGGCGCTAATGGAACCAAGTTGGTATCTTGTAAATAACCCCACTAATAATGCCGGGAATGTTACCAAACTTTTACAGTAGTACAATTAGGGTCTATACTTATAAAACGAGGCATTGAAAAGTTTGTAAGTACACCAGAAGTATATTTGAATAACACTTACCTGATGGCTGCTACCGCGAGATCCCGCGGGATCACGCACAGAGGACAACATCTATAGCCTAGCAGCCGAGAGTAGCAGCCATCAGGCAAGTGTTATTCAAATATACTTCTGGTGTACTTACAAACTTTTCAATGCCTCGTTTTATAAGTACAAAACCTATATGTACTACTGTAAAAGTTTGGTAACATTCTCGGCATTATTAGTGGGGTTATTTACGAGATACCAACTTGGTTCCATTAGCGCCTGCACTAAGCCATTCGTCTGATCGCGCTAACTCGACTAATGTTAAAACAAGGGAAAAAACCTTGGGGGGGGGGGGTTGTTTGGCTCAAGGTCAAAGTGCAAAGGACCCTAGGGTTATGTTACTCTGAACCATCACTTTAACTTAACTTTCCATGTTGTTGTTTGGTACTGATACACACTAACCCCAGAGGTGCTGTAATATTTTATTGTATAGGATGTCATAGAATGTATCATTTCGGAAGCGAAACAGATTACTTTGAGACATCCTTTGTACTTATTCACGCTGAGTACTATATAAACCAAACCAAAATGAGTGCTTCTAACTATCATTTTCAGACAGTTTAGTAATTGATTTGCATGTTAAATAGTTATGTCCATATTTGTTCCCTGTTTTGGTGTTGGTTTTCTTCATCTCTTTCACACCCTCACTCTCTTCCTCACAGGTGTAACAGTTTAAGATTATTACCGAGAGGCGTGGTCAGCCGTCGACAACACATGAGGACCGACGTCAACCTGTTCAGGAGGGGAAAAGCTGTTCGACAAGCGTAGAGGCTATTGTGGATTGTTTGATTAAGATTTCTACTGTTATTTTACCAGATTCAGTGAAATAGTTCCACCAGCGGAGAAGGGATAGGTAGACACCCTGGGGTCAACATACTCCCATAGGTAACTCCTCTATTTTACACACCAGTTAGACGTAAGTGGCAGTCACCTAGTTAGGTAATAGAGTAAACCTTTGTTGACAATCATTATATTTGACTACATTAAAATGTGACACAGATGCTATGAGCAATGTTATTACTTGAGTTTTTGTTAGCTCAACATATTATGATATGAATATGAATAGATTACTTAAGTTGTAATATACTATACTCAATTATTCAGTCCGGCTACATTGTCTATTATTGTATTATTTGGTTAATATATTTCATAACCTTTGGTTAACAGGTTTTATGGGAGTCATTGAGAACAGGGGGAAAGTAGCACAATCTGATGAGTGAAGTATTTCGTGAAAAACTAAGTTAAAAAAAATATTTATGTCCAACACAATTCCATAAAAAATTTCACCTGTAGTAACGAGTGCCCTTTAAATTGGAACTACTACAGCAATTAGTATGAGAAAAATTCATTTTGTTTATTTTTAGTGAATATTATCCATATATATTACATTTATTTAAAACTATATTTTATATGGTTCGTTCAGTCTCTTTTATTTCTTAAACTGTACTATTTTTCTAATTGTTTTTCACTCTTATTTCAATTGCTTTAATTTTATCTTCTATCTGTTTTAAATTTTAATGTTTTCCTGTTTATGTAAAGCACCTTGAATTGCCATTGTGTATGAAATGTGCTATATAAATAAACTTGCCTTGCCTTGCTTAAAATTTCACTGTAGTAATTTCCACACTTTAGTTGGCAACTACTACAGTATAAGAAAGTAATTTCCTTTATTTTTTGTGAATATTTTTCACAAATCCAACATAACTTTACAACGGTCCCTTACTTCTCCCCTTTCCACTGCATCGTCATTTTTGGTAGTTTTGAGTTGAACAAAACCGTAAAACATCCGTCTTAGTTAGTTCTCCAACATATCATAAAACTAGAAAATCAAAGTAGCTACTGACATGGATCTATTGAAGGTAATGTAGTGTTAAGAGATTTATCGGGACACTTGATGTGACGTGTCCCCGGGTGATAGGCTGGGGGAGACTTGTAAAAGGTAATTGTATAAAGTCAGGCTTAGAGAGTAAATTCTGGAACCTTCTCTCAGTGCATTCTTGGGTCAGAGGACTCATGTAAATTTTAGTCAGTAAGTTTGAAGTTTAGCTAGCTAGCGAAGCTAACGTGACTCATATTTAACGTTTGCGGTCGACGAGCAGGAAAGCAAATGGAGCGATTCCAGATTCCCCCACCACCCAAGTTTGACTTCACAAAGCCAGAAGAGTGGCCCAAGTGGATTCGAAGGTTTGAGAGTTTCCGGATTGCATCGGTTCTAGAGCTACAGTTGGATGAAAACCAGGTGAACACGTTAATGGGGGATGAGGCGGAAGATATCGTGACTTCACTTCGTATGACGGAGGAAGAGGCAAGTGTGTATAGCATTGTCAAAGACAAGCTAGAGGGACATTTGGTGGTGAGGAGAAATGTTATTTTTGAGCAAGCCAAATTCAACCAGAGACATCAGGAACAACGAGAGACTGTAGACAGTTTTATTACTGGACTCCACTGCTTGTCAGAGCACTGTGGACAGCTATGGACAGCTGCACAACAAAATGGTCAGAGACAGAATTGTTGTTGACCTGCGAGACAAAAAGCTGTCGGAGCATCTTCAGCTGGATTCTGAGCTGACGTTGGAGAGAGCGGTGACGCGCGTGCTTCAGAGCGAAATGGTGAAAAAACAACAGAACCTGTTGAAGAGTAACTTCAAGGCAGAGGCCACAGATGTGGACAGCATTCAAACAAAACACAAGGTTGACATAAGTAGACAGCAGAAAATGCAGGCTAGAACAAATTATAAAAACAGTAGTCGGACACAGCTAGGTAACCAAACACGGTGCATGTGGTGCGGTAGAACACCATCACACAGTAAAACCAGTGCCCAGCTAGAGAAGTAGCATGTAACCAGTGTCTGAAAAAGGGTCACTATGCAAAAGTGGGCAGGTCAGTGGCTCTCAAAGAAGTTAACACGGCAGAGTCAGATGAGGAGGGAATAGCCTTCCTAGGCACTGACAGCTCGGATGGGGAACCCTGGCTAATCAACCTTAAAGTGAATGAGCAAACAGTTGCATTTAAGATAGATACAGGGGCAGATGTAACAGTGCAATCTGAAGAGGAATTTCAGAAGGGGCAGTTTCCAGCGCTAGAGAGAGCAAAGAAAGTGCTGCAGGGTCCAGGTCAGACCTTCATCACGGTGAGGGGGAAGTTCACAGCTACTATGGGAACAGACATTAAGAACACCACACAGGAAGTGTATGTAGTCCCAGATCTGAGGTTTAGCCTACTGGGACGTCCAGCTATCCAGGCACTAGGGCTGGTGGCTAGAGTAGACACAGTGGCACTGGACTCAGTAGAGAGATTCCAAGAGCATTTCTCCACACTGTTCAAAGGGCTAGGCAAGATGGAGAGGGAATACAAGATAGAGCTTAAAGCAGACGCCAAACAATTTGTTCACTGACCAAAGCCAGGCAAAGATGAGGTGCGCATCTGCGTGGATTTGACCAATTTGAACCAGTCAGTCAAGAGAGAGAATTTGAACCAGTCAGTCGAACACACACTGGGGCAGCTAAAAGGCACCAAAGTCTTCAAAGAAATTGATGCAAACTCAGGGTTTTGGCAAATTCCCCTTGCCAAGGAGTCCGCCATCCTCAAAACATTCCTCACTCCTTTTGGAGGTGTTGCTTTAACCGCCTGTGCTTCGGCATATCCTCTGCGGCCGGAACACTTCCAGAAGAGAATGTCCCAGATACTGAAAGGACTCGAGACCCACCTTTGCCAAATGGACGACGTGCTTGTGCACGGAGACACACCTGTGCCAAATGGACGACATGCTTTTGCACGGAGACACACCTGTGCCAAATGGACGACGTGCTCGTGCACGTAGACACACCTGTGCCAAATGGACGACGTGCTCGTGCACGGAGACACACCTGTGCCAAATGGACGACGTGCTCGTATACGGAGACACACCTGTGCCAAATGGACAACGTGCTCGTGTACGGAGACACACCTGTGCCAAATGGACGACGTGCTCGTGCATGGAGACACACCTGTGCCAAATGGACGACGCGCTTGTGCACGGAGAAACACCTGTGCCAAATGGACGACGTGCTTGTGTACGGAAACACACCTGTGCCAAATGGACGACGTGCTTGTGTACTGAGACACTCTGGCCCAGAATGACACACGACTGTTTGCGGTGCCGGGAAGACTACAGGAGGCGTCATGCTGAGAGGGGAGAAATGTGAATTCTCAAAAGGCCATGTCAAATTTCTAGGATAGATCAAAGATGCAGCTGGCACGAGAGCAGATCCAGACAAGGCGAGAGCGGTTGCAGACAAGGCGAGAGCGGTTGCAGACAAGGCGAGAGCAGATCCAGACAAGGCGAGAGCGGTTGCAGACAAGGCGAGAGCGGTTGCAGACAAGGCGAGAGCGGTTGCAGACAAGGTGAGAGCGGTTTCACACAAGGCGAGAGCGGTTTCACACAAGGCGAGAGCGGTTTCACACAAGGCGAGAGCGGTTTCACACAAGGCGAGAGCCGTTTCACACAAGGCGAGAGCCGTTTCACACAAGGCGAGAGCCGTTTCACACATGGAGGAGCCGGAGGTTGTGAGCGGAGTGAAACAATTCCTCGGAATGGTGAACCACCTGGGAAAGTACTTACCTCATCTGGCGGAAAAGACACAGCCACTCCGGGACTGTTAAAGAAGCAAAACATGTTTCAGTGGGGGCATGCTCAACAAAGAGCGTTTGACAGCATCAAAGAAGAGCTATTATATAGCATGCCACCAGGGCTGGCAGTCTACAATGTAAGAGCGGAGATGGTCGTCTGAGCTGACGCATCATCATTTGGACTGGGAGCTGTGCTACTTCAGAGACAGGAGCGGGGCTATCTCAAGCCAGTCACATATAGCTCCAGAGCACTCACTGACACT
>JACXGM010019036.1:0-18643 GCA_016801145.1 Umbra pygmaea | reverse complement strand
GCAGTCTTACCCATGATTGCGGTTTTGAGTAATGAAACAGGCTGGGAGTTTTTAAAAGCCTCAGGAATCTTTTGCAGGTGTTTAGAGTTAATTAGTTGATTCAGATGATTAGGTTAATAGCTCGTTTAGAGACCCTTTTCATGATATGCTAATTCTTTGAGATAGGAATTTAGGGTTTTCATGAGCTGTATGCCAAAATTATCAGTATTAAAACAATAAATGACCTGAAATATTTCAGTTGGTGTGCAATGAATCTAAAATATATGAAAGTTTAATTTTTATCAATACATTATGGAAAATAATGAACTTTATCACAATATGCTAATTTCTTGAGAAGGTCCTGTAGTTCATTAACCGTTATGAATATAACATTTTGTGCATTATTCTAAATTCAGCAGTAAAGTTTTTATGGAAAAAGTATTTGCTTTAATTAATTGAAATTGAATTGATGCAAAGTAACAAGGATCATTTCATTTTCTGACCGGTTTCAATCCCCACTATTGGTCACTACCACACTGAAAGAAATGGAGAGTTACTGTACATTGTCAGGTTTATTTAAAAATATTATATGTGATTTACACTATTATATTGTGTTTCGCCTCAGAAATGGGGAGAAAAGTGCAACTCAGTCATTCTTTAAGGAGAGAAAAGCAAATTGGTGTTTGTAAATTGGCCTCTGAAACAAACTTCCAAAAGACTCCCAATTGTAATGCAAAGGAACCATTTGCCCCCTGCCCTTCACTATAGTGTACTTGGTGTGTTTATGTGGATTTCCATTCTCCATTGTAATCCTTCAATATCATTTCAGGCTTAGGTGGAGACACAAGGTTGATGTGAGTGTGTTTGGGTCATCACTGTACTCTATTTAACACCTCACTAGCTTTCGATGAACTCATACAATTACCTCACCAGGCCCTTTCAAATGCAGCAAACCTGGTGTTGCCAACCCTCCATTCTCCTCTCTTTATCTTAAATAAATGCATGACTTTTTCTCCTGCCTGCCTCTATTACTCTCAAAAAGAAATGGGGCGTTATCTAATGCTATTCAGCTCTACACCCATTTCCTATCCTTTAACAATGTACAACCACTTAGTTTAGTACAGAATAGTATAGCATAGCAGAGTATAGTATAGAATAGACCAGTATAGCTGGTATACTGTTGTACATTATAGACCAGTTACATTTAAATTAATAGAATATAACATAGTATATTGTAGCACAAAATATTATTGAATGTATAGTAAATAATAGTGCAGTATATAAGATTTTAGAATTGTGGCAGGTCTTCCGGCATGAAGCTAATGAGGTCCAATCGATGATGGGGTTGTGCAGTCGCAGCCACGGGAATCCCAGGACAATCCAGTGAATAAGTGATGACGTGAAAGGAAAGCTTCGCTTTGTGAAGCGGAGTCGTGGGAATGATAAAGGTGAAGGAACAGTCATTTGCATAATTGTGCTGTTTCCCAGGGTTCGACTGTCCAGTGCAGTGATGTGCAAGGGCGAGGACAGCGGCTCAGTGGAGAGGCCCAGTTCAAGGCCTAACTCCCGATCCATTAGATTTCCTGCCGCTCAGGAATCTATCAATATGATAGACATACAAGATGCACAGCCAGTAACGTTCATAGTAATATGAAACAGTTTTACAGTCAGAGGAGATGATAGGGAACTTGCATTACTGGGACAGGAACCATATGGGCGGATCGTTAGTCTCCTGAACGTCTCCATTTTTTCTGAGGATATAGCGGTCAGTCCAACCTCCATGGGGGTATCCTCAGACTCAGGGCAGTTCCGCTACTGTGTGGCAGGGGGATAGTGAACGTCGGCGCTCCATTAGTGAATGGAGCTGGCGCAGCTCCCTGAGCATGTTATCCAAGCAGATGGAGGTGGAGATGAGGGATTCCAAAACCATGTATTCATGTCTGCAAGTGAACTCCATGTTGACATCTTCACTTAGACCCCTCCGATACTGTGTGCAGAGCACGCTCATTCCAGCATGATGAAGCAGCCACCGTTTTGAATTCTAGAGCGTACTACGACGCAGGTCCCTCTCGCTGATGTAGACAGAAGGATGGTCATAAACTCTCCTTTCCTTCAGAAGGATGGTCATAAACCACCCTGAATGGTGCCTTGAAGCCCACTGCAGCACCTTCCCCTTCATCGACGACATGACCAGCGTAATATTGACTTGGTCTGTCGTATAGCTCCCTGGCTGTTTGCGTCAGGTAAAGGGAGACCTGTAGCAGGAAGCCACTGCATTGGGAGGGGTTGCTGTCATAGAGCTCTGGCAAGGCCAAGGTAGACCCCTGGGCTGGTGTAGGGAGTGTGATAGGTGGATCGGCATTGACCCCCAGCCTGAGAAGATGTCGCTGGAGCACTTGGCAAATCAGTCTTCTGATTGCAGGACCTCCTGCATCGCTTAGCCAAGTTGTGCTAGCTGCTGGAAATGTTGTTCCAGGCATTGCTCGGGGCCGTCGATGACTTGGGTAATTCCTGTTTGATTGCCCGCAGTTTTTTTAGAAGGTGCCTTATTCTATGATTGTTCTGCCAAGTTGAAGATGGAAACAAACGAAGGGCTAACCTAAGAAAACATTTTAATAGACTTTACAAAAGACAACAAACAACCACAAAGAACAGGCACGAAAACACACTAGCAATCAAGCACAATACAAGAAGACTCGTCCAAGGTATATACTCTAGTGGTGGTAATGAGCAGATGAGGTGCAGGTGCGCCAGGGTGATTGGCATGCATAATTCATGTCCTTCTGGGATGTCTGCGTGTTGTGCTTAGACCAGTGGTTTAATAAATCGGCGACTCTGATCTGCAGAGGGAAGAGGAGGTGGATTTGTGACAACAATAGAATAGTATAGCATAGCATAATGTCATTTAGAATAGCAGAGAAAGATATATTAAAACATAGAATACTATGAAATTGTATTGAAGAGTGTAGTAGATTTTAGAATAGTGTAACTTAGTATAATCTCACAGGCCAATTTGTTAGGTACATTTTGCTAGTACTGGCTTGGAACTGCACTAATTCTTCGTGGCATAGATTGTAGGTGCTGAAAATGTTCCTCAGATATTTTGGTCCATAATGACATATTTGCATCATGCTGTTTTTTCAGATTTGGCGGCTGCACATCCATGATGCGAAGGTCCCTTTCCACCACATTCCAAAGGCGCTCGATTGGATTGAGATCTGGTGACTGTGGCGGCCATTTGAGTACAGTGAACTCATTGTCATGTTCAAGAAACCAGTTTGAGATTATGTGAGCTTTGTGAAATGTTGTGTTATCCTGCTAGAAGTAGCCATTAGGAGATGTGTACACTGTGGCCATAAAGGGATGGTGATTGTTAGCAACAATTCTCAGGTTGGTACAGTTCTAAATTGGTACACTACCACCACCAGCCTGAACCACTGATACAAGGCAGAATGGATCCATGCTTTCATGTTGTTTAACAGTCTGACCCTACCATCTGAATGTCAAAGCAGAAATCGAGACTCATCAGACCAGGCACTGTTTTTCTAATCTTCTATTGTGCAATTTTGGTGGGCCCTTGCAAATTATAGCCTCAGTTTCTTGCTCTTAGCTAAAAGGAGTGGCAGCCAGTGTGGTCTTCTGCTGCTGTAGCCCATCTGCTTCAAGGTTCGACGTGTTGTGCATGCTGAGATGCTATTCTGCAGACATTGGTTGTAATGAGTGGTTATTTGAGTTACTGTTCCGTTTTTATCAGGTCAAACTAGTATGGCCATTCTCCTCTGCCATCTGCTATCAACAAGGCATATTCACCCAGAGAACTGCCGCTCACTGGATATAGTATAGTATAGTATAGATCAGTATAGATCCGTATAGATCAGTATAGACCAGTACAGTGTGTAGATAAAAAGCTAGTTTGACAGTAGAACTTTGTTGTTGTGCATAAATGGCTATAACAGATTAAATATAATGCTTTATTCATGCTAACTGGAGATAGGCACCATGTTTTTGATCATGGATTAAATGCCTAGAGAATTTGCAAAACATCTTAACTGATTGGGGACACAGTTTTTTTATCGATAACACCCCTCCCTCTGGGCTCTGTGCACAGTATGTTTATTTTGAAATAAGCATTATGGTGAAAATAATGTTGCAAAAGAGCCTGCTGATGGTGCTGATGGATGAGCACACACACAAAAACAAATGCACAACTACAACACTAATAGGATGATATAATAATGCATAAAATGCTAATTACTCGCTCTGTTTCTTTCATCATTTCCTGGAATATCCTTGGGTGACTAAAAAGAAAATACAATACCCTACAAAAGGTGAATTTCCACAGTTGACACTTTGTTTAAGATCATATGACAATGGGATAAAAGAGTTTCTATTGCCACAATAGTCAATATGGTAATATACCCTAAAGATTTGGCTACTGTAGCTCGGTTATGCGACTAGTAATCGTCAGGCACAACAACTTCATGCAGAAACAATAGTATCATATCACTGAGGTTTGGCAAAAGAGTTCTCTGAATGGGCCCGGATTGCATTACTGTTGCTTTTTAAGGTTAACTCGAGCATGCTCCTCAACACCAATAGACAGGTTGAAGTGAGATTTGATGTTTAAAAAGCTTACAGATGCCTTAAAACCAGCAAATGATTAAGTAACACACCTCAGGTGTGATAGGGGTTTTCACAACCATCACAGCTGTCTTTGTCAAAACATTTCTGTGCTTGACTCTTCTGTTCTTTTATTCAGCATTGTAGCATGTCAAACAGATGTTTGAGAAGAGATACAGCCGGATACATCACTCCAACGACACTCATAGAATGATGATCCTTTACTGCTTAGGTGTTCCTGCATCGGAATGGTTAATTAGGTTTGTAACTAATGTCATGTCGAAGTGAATTACAAATAATTTGTGTAGGAAATGGCCTGCAGGAGATCTCTGTGAAAGCGAGACTAGGAATAACAATAGATGCAAGAAAATACTGTCTTTCTGAATCATTGTAGCTGTTAATACTAGCACTTGATACATCCATCTCAAAAAGACATTACTTATAATGTACATAACTGTATGATATAAACAAAAACCAACAGTAGCCTCACAGTATTTTCATCCAATATGTCTGCTCCCTGACAAGTCCATTTCAATATTGATTCAATCTAACGACTCCAGAGGTGACACGACATCAACAAAGATGATTATTTGTAGTCACAGATTACCGTTCATTGGTTAATAAACTCTGTTATGAGATCCATCAATCTTTATGGCTTTTGATGCCCTAGAAGAAACAAGTGTAATGCTAGTAAACCAGACAGTAAACGGGAGGCTGCTACCTCTCGCATTGCAATATCAAATGAAATACAGTCAGTGTTCATCAGAGAAGGACAAAGCGCACGGTGGTGACCGTTTTGCATTTGTTTCAGTGGTGCGTGAGTGAAAAATTTGATTCCAGTCTGCGTGGCTCGGGGTAATTACAGCACCTTTGTTTCCCAACGCCGTCCTCTGACAGGGTTCTAATGGATTCCACGCCCACGCTCTGCAAACACCTGTCAGGGCCTGTGCTAGTACAGAGCCTGTGTTTCCTTTTACATTTCAGTCATTATTTCATTACTCATGCTGTGCTTACATTCTGTCTCGCCTCGGGTCATTTCGACCCCCTCTTTTTCTCTGGGTGAGTTGGGGAGGGTTGTGGGGCAAGCTGAGTGTGACATGAGCAATGAACGAACGTGTATGGGCTGTTATTAAAACTGTGTGTGCAAGTTATGCAGAGATGTGAAGAGGGAGCATGTGTGAGATATGAGAAAGAGTTGCTTCAGGTGTGAGTCACAGTGAGTTATTTTTAGATTAACACTGACTGATTTTACCTTATGATACTGTAGTTTTGTTTAGATAAACAAAACTAAATGTTATCTTTTTATAGTGTAAACTGTTGAAAATTGATCTTCTCGACAGCATGAGAGAATTTCCCCACAAATAGTTTCTGGTGTTGCTGAGGTTTTAACGTGATGGTTAGCCTCCTATGCAATTTTCCAATGCACTGTAAGTGATGACATCAAAGGAAACTTCCTGTTGTTGTCAAGATTTAGAGATGTTTAGTGAGGGGAGAAGAAATTTTGAAAAAGTCAGTTCTCAAATTAGGTTAGTACTTTAGCTAAGGCCGGCTGGGGGCAAACACTGTTCACCTGGCAACACTATATTATGCCGGCAACACCAACCCAGATTTGTCTTTTCAAAATAATAGCGCTAGTAATTCACTACAATAGTAATTCTACTGACTTTAGCCAACATACACACAATAAATCTGGTCAAATTTCAGCAAACAGGATTGTCCACATGCCAATTGGTCTACCACATCTGTTGTGAATTCATATCAGTAATAAGAAATATTCTATAGCCACTTAAGACAGTGCAACCAAGTGTGCATTCTGGGGCGCAGGTGGCTCAGTGGTTAGGGAGTCAGACTTGTAGTCAGAAGATGGCCAGTTCGATTCCCGACTGAGCCAAACGTTGTTGTGTCTTTGGGCAAGACACTTCACCCTAATTGCTTCCAGTTCATTCCTGTAAATAAGAAATTGTTCTTAATCAAATTATCTGGTTAAATAAAGGTAAAATAAAAACAAAAATTCCCTGTGATATCATTCCTTCTTCAGGTAGGCTACTCACTATGGTGTGTAATGATTGCTTGTTATCCAACAGACCGGTAGGTTGAAATAATATAACTGTTTATTCTATTTGGGACATACAACATCATGACACAAAATCATAGAAAATAAATTAGGCTTTTACAGGTCATTTAAACACTTTGAAAAGAGAAAGCATGATCCTAATTCATAACCCACCATCATTCAGAGATTTCTTGCGGTGGAAAACTGTTTTGCTTTCCCGGTCTTCCCCTGTCCTTGTGTCACAGTCCTTATCATTGCAAGTACCATACGTCACAGCCATAGGAATAGAATGGATAGAATTGCCTTTCTATCAAATCTATTTCTATGGTCACAGCCAACTGAAAACGGACCATTCAGCAGGGCGGACGTTTCACTTCTGATAGCAATGTAACAATAAACACAAATATCAAACACTAAAGCCAGTCTTTTCACATCTCCCATTTTCTCCCAAACATTAAACAGACAATAGTCAATAATGGCTCAAACATATCCTTTGTTAATGTATATCACTCAGTTGTTGGTAGCATGATATAAGAAACAAAAATAGTCCCTTAACTTTCGTAGCTCCATTATTGATGTGAGGCACAATCAGCCTTAAGCTCTGGCATTGGCATCTCTCTTAGCACGTCTGTACCCATGGAATAAGGGCAAGAGGGACCACTGGATCGAGAACCGTCAAATTTCTGAGTAGTTCCTCGAATTACATCCATCTGTACGCCATCAGGGATGGCAGAGACATGCAAAATGTCACTTCTGAATACAGGCCTGCACACGCCTGGCAGAGCATCACCAGGGAAGATATACCCAGCGTCTGGTGATGTCGATGCATAGCAGATTTCAAGCAAGCATTGCATGCAAATAATATACAGCCAAATAGTGACAATTATAACTTTATTCTACATTAGGTTAAACTGTCCAATGTGTTTTTGTGCCCAAAAATGGGTGGACCATGTCCAAAAGGTTTTGTCATTTCTGAGCATTTAATCCGATATGTAGGAATATATTGTACCCTAAAATTGAAGCTGACAGTCTGCACGTCAACCTCATTGTAACTGTATAATTTCAAACTCAAAGTGCTGGATAGAGTACAGATTCAAAATAACCAGTCACTGTCCAATGATATATGGTGCTCCCTGTAACTGGCTTGCTTTTACTGTTCAGAACCATGTGTGCTGCACTGGTTACCCCAACACTAGTACCTTTGGTTTAATTAATGACTGGCTGGCTCAGCTACATCGTTACAGCTATCATGCTACTTTTCATGACTGTTGTACTGTACGTAAGGGTCCTGTCCACCAGAAGCTCAATACATTTCCCACTTTCAGTTCCTGTGATTTAATAGGCAAGATCAAACTATGTACATGTATACATAGATTGACTTATTCTCCAATCAAAATGAGAATTTTGCTCAGTGAATTCTCCTCCCAATGCAAATTATCGTTTTCTTGATCATACTCAAATTTAGTTGACCGCATCATTATTGACACATTTTATATTTTTTGTTGGCTTCTCCATGAAACAGGAGTCAGTCAGAAATTGATTACGTTAGTGAGCCATGGGACGAATGCAAAAATCTTTGGAGTGGGAGGTGTTCCCCAAACATTTCTCATGTGACTGATTTAAACATCAAGTGTTAAGACATCTACCTCGGCAACACAATCCACAACTTAGCTGAGCAAAATTGTATATGTAAGTACTTTGTGTTAATCTTAAACCTACAAACTTAAGTACATTTCTTGGCATTTTTTTTGCATGTCTGGCAGCATGTAATGTAGTAATGTACAGTGTTGCTAGTTTAGCTCTGTTACTCGTAGAAAATGAAAGTGTGAAAGGTTTGGTAAAAACCAAAGTACCAATACTCATGATCGTGAAGTATTTTACTGACATGAAATAATTGATTTTACATGTTTTCTTTAAGCATAACTGTAATTAAATTCTTTCTTGAAACAGAATGTGTAGTATTGTTGCAGAAATCATCCAAATTAAAAAAATGCTTAGGAGTGAACAAGCTTTATGAGTTTACATTCACAAAGAGAGTCAGTTGTCCTTTCAATTTATGCATCTCCCATGAACCCATCCTTATGATAATAATTACTCCTAAGTATAACACAAATTTCACATTGCTAGAAAATACTGATCAATAGAACCTGAAAATTACACTTCATGGTGTTGTTAACATCTGATCTAATGACCTACTGCATATATAAAATACCAAAAAATAAAAAAGTGGACAGAATACCTACTTCAATTATTAACAAGACATTGATCAATCAATTTGAATGTGTAAGTTTAACAATAGTCTCTTTCTCTCCCTATATCACCTACGGCACTAGACCAATTGTAACCCTGATGTTGGACGGTTGGGAAACTTTCCATTCCAGACTACTGGCTAGAAGAATCTGGTCCTAACCAGTTAAGTTCTCTATTGTCACATGGCATATAGGAAAATACTAGCCTAACAATCCGAACCCACATCAAGATGTTGGGTCTGGGAACTCACCATTGGCAGTGCTCAATCCGAGGGGCGGGATAAACGGTTGTCTTTTAAATTCCCTCTGCACGCAATAGGATAGCGAAACAACCAACAGGAGCAACAAAGTATCTGTTCGCCAAAACTCTGAACACATCTTCCTTTTATAAGAATGACTTCATTGCTGTTCTTTGTTCTTTTGTTCTATTTGTGATAGTTGTTTCTGAGGCCCTAAATTCTTGCAGGTGGTATAGCTGCCCATTCATCTTGGCAAAATGCCTGCAGGTCATGCAAAAGTCTTGGTCGCCTTGCATGAACCGCATGTTTGAGATCACCCCAGAGTGGCTCAATGATATTAAGGTCAGGAGACTGTGATGGCCGCTCCAGAGCCTTCACCTTTTTCTGCTTCAACAACTGGTGAGTCAACTTGGCCTTGTGCTTAGGGTCATTGTCCTGCTGCAAAGTCCATGTGTCCCATGCACAGATTAAGAATGTAAATTTTCTGCCAGTATTTTCTGATAACATGGTGCATTCAAATTGTTTTTAATTTTCACAAGGTTCTCTGTGCCTTTAGAGCGCACACACCCCCAAAACATCAGTGAGCCACCACCATGCATCACAGTGGGGATGGTATTCTTTTCACTATAGGCTTTTCTTTGTTCCTCTCTCCAATCATAGCGCCTACGGTTGTGATCACAAAGGTCTATTTTGGTCTAGTCACTCCACAGTGTGCCAAAAGCTGTGAGGTGTGTGAAGTTTTTGTCGGGCATATTGCATTTTTGTGGCAATGGCACAGTAAAGGCTTCTTTCTGGCAACTCTACCATGCAGCTTATTTTTGTTCAAGTATCGTTGTATTGTTCCTCGTATTGTGAAACAACCACACCGTCTTTTTCCAGAGCAGCCTGTATGTCTCCTGAGGTTACCTGTGGGTTTTTCTTTGTATTGGTACTTTGGCTTGGTATCAAGAGATCCCTGAATCTTCCACTTCTTAATACGTGATTGAACAGTACTGACTGGCATTTGCAAGGATTTTGATTAATTTTTATGTACATTTCCAACTTAAAATGATAGGATTCTGCATAAAAATCAACAATGTAAGTAAAATATAAATGAAGACATATGTCAATCAATCAATCAATCAATCATATTTATTTTCATAGCACATTTAAAAACAACACTTTTTTTTAGATTTACAATATACTAATTGACCCGACACGACTGAAACCATAAGAATGTAACACTACGCAGTATGAAAGGATGTCGCAATACAAATACTGTAGCCATGGGATAGCCAAAATCAATGTCCTAACCAATTAAACAAAAACTCACAACACCCAGTCACAACACTACAAACATGCAAAAATGCCAGAAGGAACAATCAGGATTCAACAGACTTCCCCAGACATTGCAGACAAGCTGCGGAATAAACGCACATCCAGGTTTACCACGCACACTCAAAGGCACAGCCCACTAAGACCACTGAATCTGAACCATATACCTTATATATACCGTAATTCCTCAAATAAATACCGATAGTCAATTAAACGCCGGGCCTCTGATAGTGGCTGGGGGCATGGTCAACACAGACAAATAAAGGCCGGTCTTAAATAAAGGCCAGGGGAATATTACGTGTGGATACTCTCCTATAGGTGCCTTTCATATAATGTGCATTCCAGTTAAGCGTAATGTACATTTCTATCACTGTAATAGATTCAACAATATATTCATGCTATTTTCGAAATTATGGTACTTCTGCGAGCTGCCGCTCCATAGGTTTTTATTCCAAACTTAATTTAGCACAAGTTACGCTACTCACTACCAGGTTGAAACACTAACTCAGGGTAGTCGCAACTCAGGTTGGACAGAAGATTTACGGAATGCCAGCTCGCGGGAGCAGGAAATAGTATTGCTATGTATAATTGTCCTGCTGGTATTTCAGTCATGTGGCTGTACATTTTACTCAGCTTGGTGTTGTTTGTATTAACGTACAGGTAGATGGCAGTAACTACATTGGAAATAACATGGCTCCCATTCAGTGCAAGCGATTGAATCTTCAACAACTTTTTTCAACTACGCATTGGATTTGGAACGGTTACAAGAAGTGTTGACATTGCGATAACAACGTAATGCAGCAATAAAAGGCAAACTGGAACAAGGATTTACACAAAAATATAGCCAATTATACTTATCAAACAGAGGGAATCAGAAATAAAGGCCTGCCTCTAACAAAAGCCTGCTTCAAATAAAAGCTGGTTGCCTTCTGCAGTAGAGGTAAATAAAGGCCCCGGTCTTTATTTGAGGAATTACGGTATACGATCTGAACATGCTTCACACCAGTAGTGATCTAAAACAAGCAAGCAGTAATAATTAACAAGTATCAACAGGCCTGGCGCCAGGATGAAGTGTGTCTGTTTAGGGGCGCAGATGGCTCAGTGGGTAGGGGGTCAGACTTGTAGTCAGAAGGTTGCAAGTTCGATTCCCAAATGAGCCAAATGTCGTTGTGTCCTTGGGCAAGACACTTTACCCTAATTGCTCCCAGGTCGTTGCTGTAAATAAGAAACTGTTCTTAGTCAATTTACCTGGTTAAATAAAAGTTAAATAAAAAAATAAAAATAAAATCTCCCCCTGCTTGAATACAAATACAGTACTTGCACTAAGCCCCGTTAGGAACCTTTAAGGCTAGGGATGGGCCGATACCACTTTTATGGAATGAGAACAAGTACAGAGTATTTCATTTTGGGTACTTGCTGATACGAGTACCGATAGGAGTAATTTTAAGAACTATGCCAAATGTCACATTCATCAAGCTAAAATCTGCTATTAGATGTTGATCAGCCAATACAAATATAAAATAGTAAATATTCATACATATCCAGAAGAACATCATTTACATTGCAGGTCAAGAATGTGTAATATTTATTAGATGTCAATGGTTTACGTCTCCTTCCCTAATTAAGTGAGAGAAACACGTTTGTAAACGCAAACGCAATAGATGTATGTGATCGAATTTGCCCTAACTAAGCATTGCAGAAGTTTTGTGTAAGATAAGAATGTCTGTTTGAAGTGACTTTCTCCAAAACAGGGATAATTACCTAATTATATTATTCTGTTAAGGTATTTTATTGTTTTATTATAATCGGTACACAATTAGCTGTACTATCACTGTAATCTATTGAACAAAATATAAATAGGCTACATCGTATTTCCTTTAGGTTATATTTCTTAATGTTAGTATGTCAGAACTCAGAAATACCACTATTTTGTTCAGCCAGAAGTTTTACAAACTCCAGACATTTGTCTTTCCTAGCTGAAGGTGGCTTTCAGAAGCTAGGTCCGGGGTGTTCCTCATGCCGTTTTCTACAGCACCGAATTGCATCATTCGTTCCTGTACTTAAATGTACTGGTATCGGTATTGGCCCATCCCTAGTTAAGGCCCTGCTAGTAAAAATATATAAAAATCCATCAAACTCACCAAAGCTGCTCATTATTTGAAAAGGAAGTCCGTCCTCCTTTCTCTTCTAAAAAGACTTTTATGACACGGTTATACAGCACATCTTTGCGTTAAATTCCAATAAAAGATATTGCCCAGTGCTGAGAGTCGATCCTGCCCAGTCCTATATTCGCCACCAAAGCTACTTTTTCACCTCCATCTGCCATTCTGCTAAAAGTAAAAAATCTAACAATCTAAAAATTTAAAGTTTAAAGAAATAGGAGACGGGAGAGCTAAGCTAATTCTTGTTCGGATGGCAAACTTTAAAAAAATTTTTTTGCTGAAACTTTATTGAACTACAACTCATATGATCCTATCAGCAACAGAAACGATGCTGACGTAAGGCTAGGCCTGCAGAAACGATTTACTTGGTCAAAGAACACACCCAACATGGTAAAGTCAAAATCTGATTGGTAAAAAAATGACAATCAACAACATGCTCCTGATGGGCTTCAACAGCAGACGGTATTCACTCGGAATTCTGAAGGCCCTAGTCTACCCAGAGACAACACAGATGAAAAAATCTTATTGGATAAAAGCTTTCATTTATATGAGCTGCGCTAAAAGCAAGGCAACTGAAAAGAACGTACTGTAGCAATGAAATCACCATATAGACTAATTTAAATGAACTTTGTCAAATTTCTATATAGTGTTAATTAAAAAATATATTAAAGAAGTACAAAAATACATTTCTGATTCTGATTATCTTTGGGCCTGCAGAGAAGGCCTTGCAGGCCCTGACGGCCCACCACTGAATGCTTTGTATCATGTCACCAATTTGTGACAAAAATTACTTTACTAGTAGCAAGCTTAATTAATATAACATAGATTATAATCGATTGTAATCGATTCAAACGTGGTGTGCTCTTGAATGACGAGACTATTAGCCCAGTTAAAACTTGCTCTAAAAATTCAGTGTCACTCACACTTAACATACTGGCCTTGCCTCATCACAGCAATTTATACAAGAATCAGACAGGTGGAAGATGGGGATATGCACATTCTGCCAAACCTTGTGGGAATAGCAGCCCACAACTGAGTTCAAGTTGCGAAGGGGCCAGCAACAGTTTTCAAACATTGCTTCCCTAACCTGGATGATGCAGAGCCAATTTGTGCTGCAGGACTCCAGGTAAGATCAGTATGCTGTCACAAGAACCAGATCAGAAACGCACAGCAATATCTGAGCCCTTCTCCTTCAGGAGCCTTTATTTAGAATTGGAATTGAACTAAAGTCACACTGTGCCAGGTCATGATATGGCTACTGCTAATGTGGCTATACATTATTTGGTGTGCAAATCCATGTTTTATGGAGCAGAACACAAAAGCTCTCGCTGTCAGTAGCTGTACAATGAGATGTTCCCGACTCAGGAACATGCCTCAGGGGTGTCATTTAGGCATGTCATTGGCAGTCACAAGATGCTATGTAGGATTTGCTGCTAATTCATTCCAGGTGAATATTATTTGGCATGAATGCCGATGACAGATTGCTTCATGGACCTTTCTACAAATCCCCTGGTGGTGTTGGATCATTTGACGCCCAGGACCGAGTTGCTACTGGCCAGGGTGTACAGAATCTATCATTCAGAAATTCATCATTAACATCCTTAGGCATTGCGAACCTAATCCATGGTTACAGTGATTTATATGACAGTGACAAAAACACAGTGACTGCTTAGATAAGTTATGATTGTGTAACTTTGTGGGATATGAATAAGTTTAATTAAGCATAAGAATCTGAAACACACACTTTGAATTAGACATATTGATTAAAACAAACATACTTTACAAAGTGCATTGGATCAGGGCAAAAGTACATTATTATGCCTAAACTTACCATAAGTCACTACAATCATCCTGCATTTACTGTGCCAATCATACTGTTAAACAAGATTTCGTGAGAGGTGTAATATCTCCCGAGCGAACTGCACAACGAGATTGAACAAAATTGCGGCCGAAAGACGTACTGAGACCATGGATGTATTAAGAGTGAGAAACTTGCCTGTAATTGCATTGAACATGTACTGTGTCAATCATACTGTTAGCAAGTACTGTGTCAATCATACTGTTACAATGTACTTTGCCAATCATACAGTTAGCATGTACTTTGCTAATCATACTGTTAGCATACTGTTCCAATCATACTGTTAGCCTGTACAGTGCCAATCATACTGTTAGCTTGTACAGTGCCAATTATACTGTTAGCATGAACTGTGCCAATCATACTGTTAGCAGATATCCCAACTCTCTCTGAGGTTCCAGGAGTCTCCCGAAATTTTTAAGTGATGGTTTGGAGTAATTTAACCCTAGGATCCTTTTTTCAATTGTTATAACATTGGTCGAGTTAGCGCCATCAGCCAAATGGCAGGGACTAATGGAACAAAAGTGTATATCTCGTAAATAACTCCACTAATAATACCCTGAATTGTACCAAACTTCTACAGTAGTACAAATATTTTCTGTAATTACAAAACAAGGCATTGGAAAGTATGTAAGTACACCAGAATTAAATTTAAAATATACTTGCCTGATGGCTGCTACTCTCGGCTGCTACCGCTACCAATAGATGTTTTCCGGCAATCAGTGTTGGGGAGTAGTTAACTAAAAGTAGTGACGCTACTAACTTAACTACATTTTTCAGTAGCTTGGCAGTAGCTCAGTTGCTTTTAAACAGAGTAGCTTTTTCAGTAGCGAACTACTTTTTGTAGCAAGTAGCGTGAGCAAAAGCTACATTGTGTTTTGTCGAGCCTGTCATGAATGAAGCAGTGCAGCTTCTTCTTATTAGATTACAAACAAAATGTGTGCATTATCGCCACCTGTTGTTTAATCACCTGTCTTGCGGCTTACGGTATACTGACGTACAGAAGTGGGTTGACAATTTAAGTTCGACATACCCATGCTATATCATTCATGATGGAGCAAGACATGGCATCAAAATCGGAGGATGGAGAAACAACTAATTACCCATGGCCTGTTGTCCTAGTTCATGTCTCTCAAGGAAACGACAAGTAAAGCCTGACAGTCTGAGATATTTGAACCGTAAGCCGCAAGACGCGTGATTAAACAATAGGTGGTGATAATGCACACATTTTGTTTGTAATCTAATAAGAAGAAGCTGCGCTGCTTCATTCATGACAGGCATGACAAAACACAATGTAGCTTTTGCTCATGCTACACAGCTACTTGCTGCAAAAAGTAGCTAGCTACTGGAAAAGCTACTCTGTTTAAAAGCAACTGAGCTAATGCTGAGCTACGGAAAAATGTAGTTAAGTTAGTAGCGTCGCTGCCTCTAGTTAACTACTCCCCAACACTGGTAATAAAACAATATTGTATTGCATTGTTTTAAACAGAAAATATTTAATTTCAATACATTCCTCAGACACATATTCAGTTATTTATAATATACATCGTTAAAATAAAATCTAAGTAGTTTCAATGTAGCTAGCTACTTTTTGATAGTAACTTTTAGTGTAGCTAACTACTTTTCAAAAAGGGTAGCTTGACTGTAGTTTAACTACAATAAATTA
Source organism: Umbra pygmaea (assembly GCA_016801145.1). NCBI lineage: Eukaryota > Metazoa > Chordata > Actinopteri > Esociformes > Umbridae > Umbra > Umbra pygmaea. The sequence continues at coordinate 2,506 of JACXGM010019036.1, read as the reverse complement.
CAACTAGTTTGTAGCTTGTTAAACTACAGTTTCAGAGTAGCTTCCCCAACACTGCCGGCAATACATGTTGTGCTCTATGCATGATCTCGCAGGATCGTGGTAGCAGCCGAGAGTAGCAGCCACAAGGCAAGTGTTATTTTAATATACTTTTGTTGTACTTGCAAACTGTCCAATGCCTCATTTTACAAGTACAGAACCTATTAGTACTACTGTAGAGGTTTGGTACCATTCCAGGCATTATGAGTGGGGTTATTCACAAGATACACCCTTGGTTCCATAAGCGCCTACACTAAGCCATTCAGCTGATACCGCTAACTCGAACAAAGTTATAACAAGGGAATAAAGCTTATGGGGTATTTGGCTCGGGTTCAAGGTGCAAAAGACCCTGACCCCAGATATCAAAGAGCTGTCTGGACACTAGCAGACCCCAAGCGATAGAGTTGGTGGGTGAGCAGTCCGCCCCTGGGTGCACAGCGTTTTAGACAGAGGTCCTTTGGGAATCTGACACACTCTCGCTGTTGTTCCAGTTGGTCCATCAGTTGCTAATAGGCTATATGCTAGCTAGGCTTATGTTATTTTCTTTGCAAGCAAGAGAGAGTACAATGGTCTATTGCTAGATGGGCTTGGAGAAACCGAGAGAGAGTAACATTATGGATGTGGTGAGCAAATGACTAATTTTGTTACAGAAAAAACAATAATAGGTCACACTTGGGAGTAGAAAGCCAGCCTGTCTACTGTTGCTTTCTCAGCCTCCTCCCCGATCTTGCCCTTCACTCTCTCCGTTCCCACCATTCTCCCTCACATTGTTTTCATCTCTGTCTCACCTTCAAAGCATAATCAGCTCCTCTCATCCAACACTCTACATTAAGTAATGCTGTTTTCAGCTTCATTTGTTCCATAGTGTTAGAACTGGATGCAGAACGCACTGGTCCCAGGCTTCCAGAAGCCCTGCCAGTGTCACAGGGGAGATTGGGTGAATTGTACCCTTTGTCTCTTATAGTCATATGGTCATCTCATTTCCTAACATGTGTTTCTCATCCTTATGAACAGTACAATAAAATGTGTTCTTTATAGATTTTTTTGCCACATTTATTTAACCATATTTGCCAATTGAGAACTGATAATCATTTGCAACGGTGGCCAAGATGAAGCATAACAGTTCAAAAATTAAATTATGTTTAATATTCCATTCACAATACACTCAAAATAATATATTTACAATGTTTGCAAAATTAGGTAAACATAGAGGATTAGGACATTAAACAGAGTACAACAGTAACAGTGGTATAAACATTTGTAAACGACAATATTCAAATGAGGGGGACGCCTAACATCCATAGTGATCGTCGAAAGCAGCTTGGAAATGTTTCCTTAACATCATTAAGGTGGATGTGAATTGTGAATTTTTTATGCAGCTGGTTCTAGTCACTGGCAGCAGAGTGTTGGCAAAGGAAGTGTTTACTTTAGTGGTGACCAGTGAAATATATTAGTGTGCTTGCTTTAGGTAAGTATTCCTATAGTGCAAAGTGAACTTAGGTAAAGTGGTGATTTCCCCAGTAGGGACTTCTAGGTAAGCTAGCACTAGTGGGTTTGTTATATGTAGTTTTGGTGACAAAGCGGATGGTGTTATAGACATTTACAGACTTTTTATAGATGTTTATAGACTACATCTAATTTGTTGAGGGAAACAATAAACAAGAGGCAATCCTGTAAATAATATCACAAATCTAAGATGGAAAGATTGTGAATTCTAGAAGAGTGTGATTAGCGAAATGAGTAAAGCACAGACCTTTGGCTGAAAAGGAAGCCAATTCTGCATTTGATATTAGATTGGAGGAGGTTAATGTGGTTCTGGAAAAAGAGTGTGCTGTCTAACCATACACCTAGACTAGATACATGTATGTGTGGAGAAACTCTAATTCAGATCTGTCCAAAGTGGTGATGCTTATCGGGCATCATGTAGCCTGGCTGAGTTGTAAAGGTCTACGTTTTGAAGCTTCTTCAAGAGATCAGCTATGGATACTCTTGTTGTCGTTACTCTACCCTAGAATATAAGCTATGAAAATAACATATTTTACTGTATCTTTCTTGTCATTGGTGAAACGTATTCACACATTGCATGTTTTATTAATCCTGTTCTTTACAAAACAAGCTAAGTAATCGAGTAACCAAAGAAACAAGGCAGAGCTGGTTGTATTTATAATCATAACGGTTATTTTTTACTTATGTTAGGTGGGTGGAAGTGTTTGTATGCAAGGAAGAATCCCACATTCAGACTAATGATGTTTTGTTCAGCTAAAGGAGCCTGATGAAGGTCTTTGGAAACTGTCACAATAACTGCTGGTACAAAGCCATTAGGTCACTTTAAACTTCAGACAAGACTGTTAACATCTCCATTAGGAAAATTACTCAATTGATCATCCAAAGCACTTGGGCTGATTTAGCTGGCTCAGAACACGAAGGAATCAAGCATCTCACACAGACTCATCTCACACAGACTCATCTC
>JACXGM010019035.1:0-18643 GCA_016801145.1 Umbra pygmaea | reverse complement strand
CACTACATATTTTCTTGTCTTTGTTCTTGGTAGTTGTTATGCTAGGTGTAGTTTTATCATCCATACGATGGAATGGATGTTTAAATTAGACTCAATGTTTTCTGTTAAAATGCAGTTAAGGACTGACGTCATGCTATTAATGAGTTAAGCTAGTTCGATTTTCCAATGGATACACTGTACAGAGTTTTCGTTTTAATTATGTTTGAACTGATTCCAAACTTTGGACACTTTCTGTCGTTTTCTCCAGCCTGTCTTTTCTCTTAGCCCCTCACTATTTACTTACGCTCTCGTTCTTCATGTTGTAATCTGCGTCATCAGTCTTCATCGCATGTGTCTCCAGAACAGTGTAGATCTAGCTTATTAAGTGGATTTCTAGCCTTTACTAGTTTTGCCTTCAGAATAATAGCGCTTGATTCAACGCGATACACATCGCGTAACAACAAAGGAAACATTGCACATTTCGAAAATAAACTCTATTAGAAAAGTGTGACATTTACTTACTAATATTTTAATAAGACCATTTACATTTGCAATCTGGATTGCTTATATAATAAATAGACAGAGTCATTGTCGCTAGCAGCGTGAGCCCGGTGTGCGGCAGTAATAATCATCCGTGCGGAACCACCGTGCGCAATACAACGTTGGTAACATTGATTAAACGAAGACTCGAGTCAAGTCATTTTGTTTCGACATATTTTTGTAATCGAGTTATTCGAGGAATCGTTTCAGCCCTACAGTACATGTTGGCATTCATGGTTCCCTAAATTAACTGTAGCTCCCCAGTCCCTGCAGCACTCATGCAGGCCCAGACCATGACACTCCCACCACCATGCTTGTCTATAGGCAGGACACACTTGTCCTTGTACTCCTCACCTGGTTGCCGCCACGCACTCTTGACACCATCTGAACCAAATAAATGTATCTTGGTCTCATCAGACCACAGGACATGGTTCCAATAATCCATGTCCTTAGTCAGCTTGTCTTCAGCAAACTGTCTGCGGGCTTTCTTGTGCATTGTCTTTAGAAGAGGCTTCCTTCTGAGACAACAGCAGACCAATTTGATGCAGTGTGCCGTGTATGGTCTGAGCACTGACATGCTGACCCCCCAACCCCCCAACTCTTCAACCTCTGCAGCAATGCTGGAAGCACTCATATGTCTATTTCCCAAAGTCAACCTCTGGATATAATGCTGGGCACGTGCACTTAACTTGTTTGGTCGACCATGGTGAGGCCTGTTCTGAGTGGAACCTGTCCTGTTAAAACGCTGTATGGTCTTGGCCACTGTGCTGCAGCTCAGTTTCAGGGTCTTGGCAATCTTCTTATAGCCTTGGCCATCTTTACCGAGAGCAATACTTATTTTGTTTCAGATCCTTGGAGTTCTTTGCCATGAGGTGCCATGTTGAACTTCCAGTGACCAGTTTGAGGGAGTGTGAGAGCAATAACAAAACATTTAACACATCTACTACCCATTCACATTTGAGACCTTGTAACACTAATGAGTCACATGACACCAGGGAGGGAAAATGGCTATTTGGGCCCAATTTGGACATTTTCACTTACGGGTGTACTCACTGTTGTTGCCAGCCATTTAGACCTTAATGGCTGTGTGTTGAGTTATTTTGAAGGAACAGCAAATTTACACTGTTATACAAGCGTTACACTCACTAATTTACATTGTAGTAAAGTGTAATTTCTTCAGTGTTGTCAAATTAAAAGTTATTATCAAATATTTACAAAACTGTGAGGGGTGTACTCACTTTTTTAAGATACTGTACATAATTATCAAAGTGAATATAATTCACAACATTTATATAAATATTAAACAAACTTTTCTTTATTTAAAAAAATGACAAAATGTCTTAAATCTACTCCAAATAATACAAACATTTTCAGTCAAAATGTACAGGCACCTAATTGGCCACCTAAACAATACAAGCTAGCTTAACACAAAATGTCAATATGAAATTTATAATCAAAATACTTATTTTAAGAAATATCTTAATATTCATTATTTTTCTGAGGACATACCACACAATATCGAAATGTGGCAACTTCATAGCGCAGATGGCTCAGTGGGTAGGGAGTCAGACTTGTAGTCAGAAGGTTGCCAGTTCGATTCCTGACTGAGCCAAATGTTGTTGTGTCCTTGGGCAAGACACTTTACCCTAATTGCTCCCAGGTCGTTGCTGTAAATAAGAAATTGTTCTTAGTCAACTTACCTGGTTAAATAAAGGTTAAATTAAAATTAAAATAGCAGCTGTTAAAAAGGTAGTTTTTTCTCAATATGTAAGAGAGTTACAAACCTGCTTGCTCACTCCATGGGTCCTTGGAAAACTAGTATATGATTCAACTTCCTGTCTTTGAATGGATTTCAACATCAAAATCCCAAAGTGGTAATTTCTTGATGGTCGCACCACATGATATTTCACAAAATAGACATTGTCGGACAAAGTTTGTTTGTATATTATAATGGACATATACATACAAATGCTTTGTTATTTACTACGGGGCAACAAATCACTTTGGAAATCATGCCAAATAGGACAAAATAATAATTTGAATAGATTTTGGGTAATTTCAAGGAGGTTTTTAAGACAGCAGTCATTGCCGGACAGTCGCACCACATGATATTTTGACAATTTAAATAACTGAAAAATGACAAACAACTAATGGTTTTTCAAATGTTAAAAATAGGAAATATATAGGAGAGGTACTACATATATGTCTTTATTTATAATTATATATATTTTTCTGTATATTAAAACCTTATATTAACTGAAAGAACTGCAGTCGGACGGAAAATGTAGGTGTCACGTCATTGACCCAAATGCATTTATGTTGTTATAAATAACAATACATTTTTGTTGTACAAGCAATATTTCCAAGTTTTATTGTTCAATGTAGAAAGAGAGTACCGGCACCTTTTTTTCCCCACTTCAAGCACTGTCTGTATGAGGTGTCTATGATTATTACTGTCTGCTCGTAAAAGTGTTATGCTCTGCGACTTGAGTTCAGGGCTTGACATTAACTTTATTGACCACTTGTCCTTCGGACAAGTAAACCTATTTTTTACTTGTCCAATAGCAAAAACTACTTGTTCGAAGCAGACATAGTTTTTATTAACATGAATGTCGGTATTTCTGGGAAACAAGCAAAATGCCTATACACTTTTCCCCATTGTCATGTTGAAACCAGGGAATGTAAGTTAAAAATGTATATTTTAGCTTTTCCCTTTCAGGGAGGGATCTTTGCAATGGCACCAAGGTCATTGGCCAAAGCATTAAGGCCATCTAGAAAAATAGCCAACTAATTTGCTCTTAAAAGCAGCAATTCAATTCAATGTGAAGTGCCCTCACATTTACAACAGGGCCTCAAACTAAAGTTTGGTCACTGGCAACTACAGTCACTCATAGGTTTTTACTTCTGTGACCGAGTGTCACAATGTCTGTAGACTCTGTCCTTGTTCTGTGTCACTACAGGGTGGTTTCTCCCCTACATGTTTTGTTTTGGTTTTGTTTACCGCTCCTTTTGTCACATGATCCCGTCACATGTTTTGATTAACCAATCAGTTCTGTTGTTTAGTCCACACCTGCACCTCCTTCCCTCGTTTGTATTGTATTTAGTTCTGAGTGTTTGTGAGTGATGTGTGGTTCTTTGTCCTTGTCAAGGTACGTGGTTGTTCTGTTTTGTAAACTTCCTTATTATGTTATGTTTAGTGTAGAGTCTGGTCTTGTGTTAAGGTAGTGTTGTTGTTTTACATGTTATGCATCATTGTAGTCCCTAATGTTTATTGTTTGTCCTTGTCAAGTTCTTTCTAGTGTCAGAAATAAAATATATGTTCATTGAAGACGCGCCTGCCTCCTCATCCTTTGAACCGTGACAGAAAGAACCACCGATCGAATGGAGGCAGCGTCTTTTCCCAGGGTTTTTTTCCAGACAGCAGATCATCCTCAAGTCTGGAACGGAGTGGGAGATCATGCTGGACATGGATGACAATACATTTGCCCGGCATTTCCGGATCAGAAGAGCCAGGTTTGAGCAGCTTGTTCAATTGCTTCAAGAGCGCGGCCTGCAAGCGAACACAGCCATGGACCTTCCCCCTTGCCTGTTTCCAAACAGGTCCTCATATTTCTCTGGTGTATGGCCAACCAGAACAGCTACAGAGAGGTATCTGATAAATTGAATGCTTCCCAGTCAGCGACACACGGAGCCATCCTTCAAGTGCTGACCATCATGTCTGCTATCGGCACAAAGTTTGTATCTTGGCCAAGGGCGTGTGAGAAGAGGATGTCTTCTGCTGTTTTCCAGTGCATCTCTGGCCTCGATGGAGTCATTGGGGCAATAGATGGTTGCCACATCAGGGTCCAGAGGCCGCCCATCAGAGGAGGGGATTACATCAACAGGAAGTCCTACTACTCTGTCCTTCTCCAGGGTATTGTCGATGATGATGGCCGCTTCATTGACATCGTTGCTGGACCTCCAGGCAGGGTGCACGATGCCAGGATGCTGCGGAGCTCCACTTTTTATACAGAATGGCAGGAGAAGATGGGGGAGTATCGTCTGCTTGGGGACAGTGCTTATATTGGTCAGGCCTTCCCCTTCATTATAACACCAAAGTGTGACAATGGGACCCTCACCGATGCAGACCTCCAGCAAAATTTCAACATCAGTCGGGGGAGGGTTATCATTGAGCAGGCATTTGGCAGGATGAAGTGCAAGTGGCGGCGCTTAAGAGACCTGCAGAACGCCAGGATGGATATTGTGGTAATGATTATCATGGCCGCATGCTTCTTGCACAACCTTGCCCTTGGATCTGTGAACAGCTGTGATGAACATCCAGAAGGATGTCCAAGAGAGGAGGATGGCAACGAGTAGTTGTGACGATTGTCATCTAATGAACTGCTATTGTCTTTTTATACCCTTTTAAACCGTTTCAGTGTCAATTTTCTCCCCCTTAAGTCATACCTAGAACTGTCTAAACCTAAAGCCCAGAGTGCTATCTATCTATCAATCCTAACAAAACTTTAAAATATATTTTTTCTTAGTAGAGGGGTGTAACATCATGTGATAAAATGTTCATGTATTTCTAGGTGTTGTAATACACTTTATCGTGTATCACCGGCCAATGAGGTGTTATTTATAACTGAAAAGACTGTTAACATTGAACCACGACAGACAAATTATTTTGTGTGTGATTTTCAATAAATATCTTGAGTGATTCAAATTCTGTGTTTTTTTTCATTTGTATTTATGCTCCCAAAACTTGTTTTATATTCAGCCCAATTTCTCATGAAAACAAAGATGTTTGTAGATGAACTACAAACGACAAAGTTGATGTTTGCAATAAATTGAGTGTAGTACCGCCCCCGCTGCGCTGATTCTCTGATCAATCTCCCGCTCCATTGTCCACTCACTCGCGAACAAGACCCCAAGATATTTGAACTCCTTCACTTGTGGTAAGGACTCATTCCCTACATGGAGGAGGCACTTCATCAAATTCCTGCTGAGAACCATGGCATCTGATTTAGAGGTGCTGATCTTCATCCCAGCCACTTCACACTCGGCTGCGAACCGATAATTAGCCTATGTGACAAAATTTGTTTTGGTTAAAATCAACAAATAATCGTGATAATTAATCGTGATCTCAATATTGATCAAAATTATCATTTGGGCCATAATCGTGCAGCCCTAGTGTGTGCGTACACAGTGGGGAGAACAAGTATTTGATACACTGTCGATTTTGCAGGTTTTCCTACTTACAAAGCATGTAGAGGTCTGTAATATTTATCACAGGTACACTTCAACTGTGAGAGACGGAATCCAAAACAAAAATCCCGAAAATCATATAAAATCATATAAAATAGGATTGATCCTATCTTTCGGTGCTTCTTACGGCAGCTTTGCATCGCCAAGTATCCCACACTGGCCTGTGCACACTGTGATGTGACCCAATTGGAAATGAATGGGAGGTGAAATTTCTTTAGGCGAAATTTGTCTATGAAATGCCTAGTGGACAGGGCCCGTAACGGTGCAGATTATGGAATGAAGAGAGCGTAAATAGTGAGGGGCTAAGAAGAGAGGCTGGAGAAAATGACAGAAAGTGTCCAAAGTTTGGAATCAGTTCAAACTTAATTAAAACTGAAAATATGTACTGTGTGTCTATTGCAAAATCGAACTATCTTACCACAATAATAGCATAACGTCAATGCTTCAGCATCTCAACAGAAAACATTGAGTCTAACTTAATCATCCATTCCATTGTACACCTAACTCAACAACTACCAAAAACAAAGACAAGGAAATACGTAGTGGTGACCACAATTTGATCTAAAAAGCCGAATTGTTGACTATCCCTTCTGAAAAACAGCTGATTTGTTGTCCACCAATTTCTCTCTCTCTTCACAGAGAAACAGCTGATCAACGATCTACTAGCATAAGTGTAACAGAGCTGTGTGACATTGTAATCAAATATATAAATGAAAATAAGTTTAGTATAAATATTATTTACATACAGGCCTATATGCAGATCAGTCTCAGGTTGACACTTGTAGTTCTGAAAGTTAAATTGCACAATTTAAGGTAATGTATATGTATGTTTAATCTATGCCTTAGTCTGAGATTATTGCATTTCAGAATATGTTCCTTAAAAACAATATGGCACTTAATTGCACTTAATGTTTAGTTTTTTTAGATATGATATTGTAAGCAATGTAGGCAATAAACGTAGCTTTTTCCAAAAATTAAACCAAACTATTGTATATTATTTCTCTTCAATAAAACAAAAGTATTTCTTATCCGATTACTCGATTAATTGATGGAATAATTAATCAATAGTTTTAGAATACTTGTTTACTAAAATTATTGATAGTTGCAGCCCTATATACAACCGATTATTCACACACCTCAAAAATGCTTGAAATGTGCTTGAATTTGACTTTGGAAAAGTTGTATGAACCCTGCTAACTCAGAGTGAACCCTTGGTATCTCCAGGCTAACTCAGAGTGAACCCTTGGTATCTCCAGTACAAACAGGTCTTGTGATCAAGTCTGATGTATATTATTTGGCCACTGTATTTTTGTATTTAGATAGCTAGGAGGTTATTGTAATACAGCCTTATAAACAAACATCAACAAAAAATGTCTGGGCCTTCTAAAAGTCAAGGAGTCCCAGCCAACTGAAGTGTATAACAAGCACTGATGTGTGCTGCATGATACACATACATAACAATAATCAAGGACTGAGATAAAAGTGACCTTTACAATTTACTTTCTGTGCTGTGAAGAAAGATACAATTTAATTCTATAAAAAAGCCCATTATTAATTTCAGCTTAGTTACCAGCTCAGTAATATGGCATGTTTGTTAAAAGGAGCCCAAAATTGCATAAAATACGTTCTGAGGGAATTATTTTGTAAAACCGAATTATGTGAAATATGAAAGTTTGAGAGGTTCAATCACGTTCACGTTCAAGGGAACTAAATTTAAACAACCAAATAACTTTAAATATTAACATATGAAGATTATGAGGTAGCATGTAAGCAGCGTAGATTTTGATAGGGTGGAGGTCGGGGATGGTGCGTATAAATTTGCGAATTTCATGCTGATGTTCGCGAGTAATATTGATTTGCCATACATTCAGAATTGCAAGAATGGCAATACATATCGTGTCGGCACAAAAGTATTTTGATATAATCGTTTCGTGAGGTCTCTTTCAATTCCCATCCATAAGTTTTATAACTATCAAATTGGTGAAGCTCTAGCCAGTAGCTCGGCGTCAAGGTCAGCCCTGTTGTCAGAACCTGTTAATTTGTTTGTCTCTATAACAAGAACTTTTGTGTGAAGATGCTTAGTGAAATGTGTATATATGTGCATTCTGTTTCTTTGACCTATTTGTTTGCATTTCTGCCAAGCTTAATACTAGGGATGCTCATTTCAGGTAATTTTCCTGACCGACAACCGGAACTCGTTAACCGATTATTAACCGTAACTGATGAGATTACAGCACTAACGTTTTTCTGCACCAACGTTATTCGCCAATTTTTAAAGCCGCACCCGCCCTCGATCCGCTGGTAACAATATTTAACAAGGTATATATTTTTTTATTTGATGATGGTTCAACCTCATCCCCCCCGAATTTAATCAAAATATTGCAATCCTCGGCTGTAATCGCACACCGCGCATCTCTAGAATCCATAGTTTAGGAGGGAGAGAACTTTTGTTCAATTTTTTTGTTACAGGGTCTCTAAATCTACAATTAGAAGCTACCACCATGCCAGTTACCAATTCGCAGTTGCCAGACAGCAAAATGTTGTTGTGAATAACTAACACATTTAAGCAAATGAATGGCACTTCAATTGGAACCAGTTGCTATTGTAGTCAGATGTAATGGAAATGTTGCTCTTTGGAGACATACAACAGCAGTAGGTTTGGCGCAGTGAGACAGAAAAGTAGGCCTACTTACATCCTTAATAGTGTGGTAAATTCTTGATTGTATAGGGCTTGTAATGGCTATCCTGCTGCAAAAAAGCCACTTGAGGGAATGTGAAGTCATCTCCAACGCGTATTGGTGCAATAAATCACGTCCGCCATGGCATCCAATTAACACTTTATTTTGTAGATTAAAATTACTTACAAAACATTGCTTACATAATTGATGTGTACTGAGCTCGTACGTACGAATATAAAAATAGAAAATACTAGGCTAATGATGAGACATGACAAACATCCACCTATGCCCACATGCACGCAAGGACGGTTGAAAAACTGTGTCTTCCTAGATCGTAATTCCCTGGCTACATGCACAAGTGCCTTCCTCATATAGCCTCCACAACTACTGTGACGCCCTGCCTATGCCCCCTGGTGTCCAAATGGAAGAGCATCACTCCCATACAGCTTACCATTAAAAACAAAACATAACACATAATAAATTGGCTACAACAGGGATGTTTGGATATTTTGGGCTCTTAATAATGGTTAACAACATCATAAAATGTGTGCACACGCCTAGCTAACTTCAAAGATTTGCACAAAACATCTAACTTAGTTGCACATGTGGCACAAGGTTGTGTCCTGATTGGTATGCGGTTTAAGTTTTATTTTAAACTGAGAAAAATGTTTAAAACAAGAGTTGCACAATCTGACTTCCCTGTCAGTGAGGTTTTGTTTGTTGAATGGAGACATGGGACATCCCTAGCGTTATATTAAGTTATTTGTTTAGCCACTTCTGCTCTCTTGGCTGTTCCAACTAGGGCTGAACAATGTTGTGTTTTAGCATCGACATCGCGATGTGCGCATGTGCGATAGTCACATCGCCAGAACATGTGATGTGAAGAAGGGTAGCACCCAATGACAGTATAGGTAGCACCACAGTTTACACAAGTTTGTTGTATGGTTTGTTGCTGGGATGACATGCACGCTCCGCATGCCTGCAGTGATTGGTTCGCTGTGATTGGTTGTTGTGCCGCTGCTCACAGGCAACATTCTCTGTCACTGGCAGACCTGTACTAGCGAAAGATGAGTGACGAAGAGGATACGCATTATGCAGGTAAAAAAGGATGGTTTCGTACCAAAAACAAGGTCAAAATCTTTGGGACTATTTCGGCTACAAAAAATAGAATGTTGACAAAAAACAGGTACTTTGTCAGGAGTGTTATAAAGTTGTGGCAACAAAACAAGGGAAAACCACCCATTTGTCTGATCACTTTAAATGGCACCACAAAGCTCTTTATGACGAGTACAAAATCTAATCTCGGATGTCAATCAAAACAAAACACTATTTGCGATGCCTTTGCCAGTGTGACACGTTACCAGAAAGGCTGTCAACGACAGAAAGAAAATATAGCCGCAAGCGGCGATGTGCGGGTTCAACCCTTTTTTCTCAATAGCGACTTTAAAGTAATTTCACACAAGGTTCAACATTGTTATAAAAAATATGCTATGATTTTTATGATCTATAGCTTGATTTATGTCATTCCACGTGCAGTTATTATACATTTAAAGCACCCCTAGTGGTCAATTTGAGTGAGACTTGCAGGGTGTGGTTCAGTTACTTATTAAGAGATTTGTCATGGTTGAAGAATGAATATGCAATTACTAGGAACATTTGTGTATTGGCACTCAGCTATCTTGCGCTTGTAGCGCCCCTTAGTGGTCAAGGTATATGAAACTGTCTGGGTATATGTTAGGAACTTATCTGAACACATCCAGTAAGTTTTGTGATGATTAGCCTTACGGTTGCTGATTTGTATTCATTTATGTCGAGAGCCACTCCCCTTTCAAAGTTCATTGGTCAATAACTTAAAATGTAATTGAGATTGACATGTTTTGTTCAACTTCAAATAAGCTTGATCCAATAATGATTCACTGAAAATGCGGTGGCAAACGTAGCTACATTGTAGGAGAAGATAAAAGCACCCCCTAGTGGTCAATTTGAATTAGAAATGCAGGGCGCGGTTCAGGTACTTATGATGATATATCCTGAGAGATTTGCCATTATTGGCAATTGAATATACGATTCATAGTACAATCTGTGTAATGCTACTGACCTATTTTGTGCTTGTAGTGCCACGTAGTGACGCATGTATATGAAACTGTCTGGGTATAGCTGGGGCACTTATCTGAACATATCCTGTGAGTTTTGTGACAATTCGCCCTACGGTTGCTGATTTGTGTTCATTTATGTCCAGAGCCACGCCCCTTTTGAAGTTCATTGCTCAATAACTTGAAAAGTAATTCAGATATTCACATGTTTTATTCAACTATTAATAAGCTTGATCCAATGATGATTCACTGAAAATTTGGTGGCAATCGGAGCTATGGTGTAGAAGAATGTCAATAATGTTTTTTTTTCTAAATATTCAAAATTTCACACCTGTGGTTCAACATTGATATAAAACATATCATGCAAGTTTTGTAACAATTGGACAAACATTATATGATCTATAGCTTAATTTGTGTCATTCCACATGTAGTTATTATACATTTGATGCGCCCCCAAGTGGTCAATTTGATTAGAATTTGCAGGGCATGGTTCAGTTACTTATGAGGACATGTCCTGAGAGATATTTCATGATTGGAGAATGAATATGCAATTGATAGTACAATTTGTGTATTGCTACTCACCTATCTTGCGCTTGTAGCGCCCCCTGGAGGTGCATGTATATGAAACTGTCTGGGTAGGTCTGGGGCATTTATCTGAACATATCCTGTGAGTTTTGTGATGATTGGACTTACGGTTGCTCATTTGTGTTCATTAATGTTCAGAGCCACACCCCTTTCGAAGTTCATTGGTCAATAACTTGAAAAGTAATTGAGATATCAACATGGTTTATCTTATTTTTAATAAATTTGGTCCAATGATGATTCACAGAAATTTTGGTGGCAATCGGAGCTACGGTTTAGGAGGAGATGTCAAAAATGTGTTTTTCAAAAAATTCAAAATGTCAGAATATTTTTGTAGGCGGACCTTAATGGTCCTTGATGCTTTTTTGTAGAGCACACTGAGCTGCACCTGTGTGAGAAATTTCTAGTCAATCGGACTTACGGTGTGAGTGGCGTGGCCTTTCAAAGTTTACATTTTGAAGCCTTAATTACAGCGCCACCATGTGGCCGATTGGGTTCATATTTCTATGGAAGCACATGCACACCATTTCCAGTTATTCCCTCAAGTTTCATGTTTCTAGCTCATTCCAGTTCACGGGAATTTGAGCCGGCGTGGCAGACAACAAATAATAATAATGATAATAACCATTCAACACAAAAACAATAGGGTTCTACCACTTCGTGGTTGAACCCTAATAACAAACGCAATAATGTTTCATAACATTTCATATCGTAAAGATATGTTGCAATTACATGCCGTCGCATTTGCTTATCCATGATTATGATGATGACCAACACTGTTTTACTTTGGCACGTTGGCAAATAAAAGTTGACTTAAAAACAAAAGATTGTGAACCAAAATGCTTAGAAGTTCTATTATAAAAATATATATTTTCAGTTATATTTTTATAAACCAATCGGGGGTTGGTGTAAAGCTGCTGTTTTATAAAAAAATGTGTACTGCTTTTCTGTTTACAGAGCATGAAGCTTGTTTATTAGTGAAATTATTAGTATCATGGAATGGTAATGATTGACTGTAGCCTACATTGATGGCTTGCAATATCGCAATATATATCATTGGGAAACAAAATATCGCAATGTAATGTATTTCCATTATCGTGCAGCCCTAGTTCCAACCTTAAAGGAGGGCAGCTCACACTTAGCCCAGGCTAAACCCTTTTTCTCTGTCCGGGCACCTCAACAGTGGTTTTCCTTCCCCAGTGTGAATCCCTGCCCATAACCTCAAAACCTGTGAAACCCTACTATTTCAAATTATCTCACAGCCCCACCCAACACATCCTTCCCTACCAGTATATTTTGAAATATATAGTTCTCCTCTTCCTTCTTGCAAATTACTTTGCAAACAGACACTTTATTGAGTAAGGTCTACTTACTATTACTGGGCTGTAGGGATAGGACGGTATGAAAATTTCATATCACGATTATAGTGACCAAAGTTATCACGAATATCAATATTATCACGGTTTTGAGGTGAGATGGAAATGAGATGGAAATGTAAATAAACCCGATACACACACACACTGAATACATTTCAACAAGTTTTGTACATGGAAATCAACAAACAACAAATACAATTTGCAGCTCTAGGCACTTTTTATTTTACTAAAGTCTACCATTTAGTACTAAAGCTTACTATCCGATGTGATCATTATGAATTCCCCATAAATTGATGACTGATAATCTTGTTATAATTAGGCAATAGCTTTACCATCTGCTAAAGTAAACGAAAGGGCTAGTTAAAAGGATGATTTTTCACCTATGCTCTGAATTTGATTCTGTAATGGCATATTCACGTAACACATACATTACATTCATTGCTAATCATTTGATTTATTGTGATGGTAAACAGAGTATCATCAATAAACTATACACTCACCTAAAGGATTATTATGAACACCCGTTCAATTTCTCATTAATGCAATTATCTACTCAACCAATCACATGGCAGTTGCTGTAATGCATTTAGGGGTGTGGTCCTGGTCAAGACAATCTACTGAACTCCAAACTGAATGTCAGAATGGGAAAGAAAGGTGATTTAGGCAATTTTGAGCATGGCATGGTTGTTGGTGCCAGACGGGCCAGTCTGAGTATTTCACAATCTGCTCAGTTACATGGATTTTTCACGCACAACCATTTCTAGGGTTTACAAAGAATGGTGTGAAAAGGGAAAAACATCCAGTATGCGGCAGTCCTGTGGGCGAAAATGCATTGTTGATGCTAGAGGTCAGAGGAGACTGGGCCGACTGCTTCAAGCTGATAGAAGAGTAACTTAAACTGAAATAACCACTTGTTACAACCGAGGTATGTAGTAAAGCATTTGTGAAGCCACAACACGCACAATCTTGAGGTGGATGGGCAAAAACAGCAGGTACCACTCATCTCCAAGATCTGCAAGAGCTCACCAAAATTGGACAGTTGAAGACAAATGTTGCCTGGTCTGATGAGTCTCGATTTCTGTTGAGACATTCAGATGGTTGAGTCAGAATTTGGCGTAAACAGAATGAGAACATGGATCCATCATGCCTTGTTACTACTGTGCAGGCTGGTGGTGGTGGTGTAATGGTGTGGGGGATGTTTTCTTGGCACACTTTAGGCCCCTCAGTGCCAATTGGGCATCGTTTAAATGCCACGGCCTATCTGAGCATTGTTTCTGACCATGTCCAACCCTTTATGGCCACCATGTACCCATCCTCTGATGGCTACTTCCAGCAGGATAATCCACCATGTCACAAATCTCAAATCATTTCAAATTGGTTTCTTGAACATGACAATGAGTTCACAATACTAAAATGGCCCCCACAGTCAACATTTTTCAACCCAATAGAGCATCTTTGGGATGTGGTGGAACAGGAGCTTTGTGCCCTGGATGTGCATCCCACAAATCTCCATCAACTGTAAGATGCTATCCTATCAATATGGGCCAACATTTCTAAAGAATGCTTTCAGCACCTTGTTGAATCAATGCCACATAGAATTAAGGCAGTTCTGAAGGCGAAAGAGGGTCAAACACAGTATTTGTATGGTGTTCCTAATAATCCTTTAGGTGAGTGTATACTAAAAAATAGTCCTATTTTTGATATTTGGTAGACTACCAGTTGCTGGCAGGAATATTTTTTGCCTTATAGGCATTAACTTACATGGTGGCTTGAATACTGTGCCAGTATACTGTGACTATCTTTGTGGATGGTTCCCATTGCCTGCTGTTTTGAATCTCTCAGATGAAGCAATGGAGTTGACCATTTGTTAGTGAAGATTTTTTTCCGGATGTCGCGAGCGACAGATGTGTACTGAGAGTAGCTTGCGTTGGAATGCATTGTCTGACTGTTGAGGGAGACCAGCACACATATCGTTTGAATGTTTGGATTTGGTTAGAGAGCAATGTCTTTGAATTATATTTGCAAGTTATTTATATTCATTATATGAAATAAATTAACACGTCTAAATGTATCTTATGTTGTATTTTGCTTGCTGCATTTTAATGTGCGCAAAATAGAGTGTCCTTAAGTCTGCTGTAGAATCGCGACTAGCAGTTCAAACAAACTACTGAATAAAAGTAACTCCACAATGCCTGGCTCTTGAGTCGGTAGAAAGAAATGTTCCAAAGTAATACATGGCCCCACTACACTTGCGCTAATGAAACAGAACGAGAACGTGGAGATTAACTGCTCAATTAGAGTGGGTTGTTATTGTTGCTTTGAGGTAGGCTACTGAAAAATGCGCAATCCAATAGGTACTGATCACAAGTAATACGTTTTAGTAAATGAAACTGTAAGGACACAAATAAAATATATTTTCTATATTAGCTAAGTATATTAAATATAAACAAGACTCAAACTAAGCTAACTAAAGAACAAAGTAAGTGTTCCTGTGAATTCATGGAGCTCCCGCAATCACCTGCTATTACTGTAATCTGGCAGCTGTTGCTAACTAAAATGTTGCACAGAAAAAGCGTTTATGGCTTCTTTCGACAAAATACAATGGAACAAAAATAGCATGACTGCCGCAATTGTTTAAGACCTTTATAAAATGAGATTCAAGACTTAAAGACAAAGTCAAACTCAAAGTTGTTTATTTATCATATGCATCGAATAACATCACATCATCCTATGCAGAGAAATTATTTTGACATGGCTCGACACATCAATGCAGTGGGCTTAAAAAAAGATTTCAACAATATAAAGAATTTGTAAAACAATAATGACAATAGTAATAATAATAATATGCTATGTACTGAGCAATGATCTGGAAAATGTACAACACTAGAAGTAATAAATATTATAGATTTGGCATGGAAAATTGCTTTTAAAGGTGCACTTGAATTCTGCTATATTAGATGTAGAGAGCATGAAATGACCAGAGAATGTGAGTGCTCAACAGATGATTTGTGATCAGTGACAGTGATCCATGTTGAGCAGCCGAATGGCCTGGGGGAAGAAACTGTTTTTAAGTCTGGTAGTCCGTGCCAAAATACAAATTGTAGGGGGTCCAAGGTGTCCGGAAGGGCGGCGCAGATATGAGTTTTGACCAGCCGCTCGAAGCACTTCATGATGATTGAGGTCAGTGCTACTGGGCGGTAGTCATTTAGGCAGGTGATGTAAGGTTTTTTGGAACCGGGATAATGGTGGCCTGCTTGAAGCAGGAGGGAACTGCAGACTGGGTCAGGGATAGGTTGAATATGGAGGTGAATACCCCCGCTAGCTGGTCGGCGCATCCTCTTAGGACACGGCCTGGAATACCATCTGGCCCTGGAGACTTCCGCGGGTCCCCTCTTTTGAAAGCTCTGGTGATGAACGCTGAGACAGAGTCAGTGTACTCATCAATGTTGTCACCGGCTGCAACCCTGAACATCTCCCAGTCTGTGGTTTCAAAGCAGTCTTGGAGAGTAGTGATGGATTGCTCACTCCATTTTTGGACTGATTGAAAAACCGGTATTTCCTGTTTAAGACGTTGTCTGTAGGTAGGTAGTAGAGGAATGGAGATGTGATCTGCCTTTCCAAAGGCAGGGCGGGGGATGGGTTTGAAGCTGTTACGGATCGTTGTATAACAATGGTCTAGGGTCTGATCGCCCCGAGGGTGAAAAGAAATGTGCTGGTGGAATTTAGGCAGCATTTTTTTCATGTTTGTTCTGTTAAAGTCTCCAACAACAATTAAAACAGACTCAGGATGAGTGTCCTCTAGGCCACTTATTATTCCATATATTCCCTCAAGCACGCGCGCCTTATCCGCCTGCGGAGGTATGTAGACTGCTGTGATTATAGCGGACCTAAACTCCTGGGGAAGATAGAAAGGACGTATGTTTACAGTTAGTAGCTCCAGGTCCGGTGAGCAGTGTGTTGAAATAACTGCGGCATCCGAACCCCAACGAGAGTTAATCATAATGCAAACCCCTCCGCCTCTTTGTTTACCTGACTACGAGGTTCTGTCCTGTTGGTAGATGGAGAAACCAGCTGGCGTAATAGCCGTGTCTGGGATGGTGGAATCTAGCCAGGTCTCTGTGAATGCTAGCACGCAGCAGTTGGCAATGTCCCGCTGGAAGATAATCCGAGCATGAAGTTCGTCCATTTTATTGTCAACTGATTGAACATTTGCAAGTAAAATGCTCGGTAACGGTGGATTGCAGTATCTCGTCCGTGATCTGCACAGAATCCCGGCTCGTTTGCCCCTCTTCTTCCTTCTTTGTCGCCTGCGTATGAGTAAACAAGTCGACGGCAGGATAGTGAAGTCACAGCAATCGCTCTGGTAAGTGGAAAAAAAGTCTGTATCCAGTGAATTATGTATATCCAAAAGTGCTAGTCGATCATACTGTATGAGCGACAGTGCAGAGCGTGCAGAAATAAAAACTAAAAAAACAGTAATAAGCCAAAACCTGCATAGAGTGAACAGAGCCATTGTCCATGCGACCATCCTCTACGCGCCGCACAGCTTTCAGACAGTTTAAGACCGTAAATTCTGGAAAACGATATTAAGGCTATTTAAGTATTTAAGGATCTGCGGACACTAATCACATGCAATATTTGATGTCCCTGAAATTATTTCTGTGGTAAAAATAAAATGTGTAATAAGTTTACTATGATTTAATACAAGACATTATCCCTTAAATGTCACCCTTAATATTTTTAACATGTTTGTTCGTCTTGGCTCAAATCTACTTGCTGTTAAACTTATCATCCGGATACTTTGCGTTAATTACAAGTGAGATAATTAAATATTTCATCTCGAATCAATATTGTTTGTCCAATTATTTGCCCAATCTAGTTTTGGTATTGAAGTAAACATTTATGCATTCGCTGTATAACAGTGGCTGGTTGTCACGAAGATGACAGATTTGACGTGTTTCCCCCTTTTGCAGCAATATTCCTCTGCAGACAGGGTGCCCGTCCTCGATTAAATTGCCCTCAGGACTCTTGTAATAGCCAAAATATGACCACATCTCAGATTTTGTCCTCTTGGATGGCTGAAAAATCTCCCGAGCACTGTAACTGCCTTCCACCTTGACTTCTCGTGCAAAAACAACGTTGCATGCGCGCACCTGCATCAGACTGATTTTGGCTGGACAGGATTTACCTAGAGTTTTCAAAATCACGGTAATCAAAGACGGTTTTAATGAAAATTACATTTTAAACGGTAATACTAACCGTACAGACATTTTATTGTGGTTTACCGTGAAACCGGTAATCGTCCCATCCCTACTGGGCTGTTTGTTTGTCCCACCAAAGCGATGTTAAACTTATTATATCAGTCCACCCAATTGATATTTTCAAAAGTCTTTTCTGAAGCAATTAACGCCCACAATTTCGAAGTGTTTTAGTCATTAGAACTGACTAATTGGCTAGAGGTTAAATTTCAGCAGGTGTTTGCAGTCGGGATCTATGACTCATGCACTATGTTGGACATCTGCGACAGCCCAGCTCAGGATCGAGTCCCGTTGTGAACCTTGTGTGGGGCTTAGGAAGGACACTCGCTCACACAGAAGAGGCATGGCTGTCATCTGTGAGCCATCGCAGTGTTTGCAGCCGAGCTCTGACGTAGGCTTGGCATCTGACTGGTGCAAGCAGCATGGGAGCCTGAGAAGTTGTGGGGGTGGAGGGGATGCAGTAGAAGTGCTGATGAGGTTGGCTTTCAGAGCAGGGTTGCTCACTGAGCCATGTGAGGGGGATAGAGGATGGCCTTGGTGCTCGGTGTTGTCTGCCCTTTGGCCCAACCTGGGGAAAGATGGGCAGTCTTTCTGTCTGTTTTCCTCTCTCTGTTTCTCTCCAATTCAGATTGAGTTTTTGAAAGAACAAACTCATCTGTTGACAGGGAGTTAAGAAGGGTTGTTGACTAAATGACAGCAATAGAGCCTTGAATGGGAAAGCCAGCGGTACTATAAACATCAAAACCTCTTACCAGTCAGTGAAGTTGAAAACCAACGATACACACTCACCATCATCTGGAAACATTATTTAAGCCTGTGTAGTGGGGTTTCTAAGGTGTAAAACATTATTTAAGCCTGTGTAGTGGGGTTTCTAAGGTGTAAAACATTAT
>JACXGM010019033.1:0-11948 GCA_016801145.1 Umbra pygmaea | reverse complement strand
GAAGCACATGTTGCAGCAATGTAAGAAAGAATAGAGCGTTCAGTGAAACTCAAACCCCTCGTCCTGCCTAAGTCTCCTGGCAGTCTTCTTTCTACAGCTCAACTTCCAACCCAAGACTGTCAAACACTAGACAACTGAGTTTGGCCTCCAGTGAGATCTGACATGCTGCACTGAAATGGTCTCACCCTCAAATGAATAAAAATAAGCCCCTTGATCTACTTTATAGTTTTTGGAATTGTTGAGGATTTCTCAATATCTGGCTTTTACATATACGAGTTAGACATAGTAAATGGTATTATATCCGCCTAAACAACTTAAAAATGTTTTACCGTTTTATTTGTTAAACTGTAACAGGTCCTTACTGGAACCCTTCTGTGTGTTACATACCTCTTTATTTCAGTGTTGACTAAGCCTCTTGCATGACAGAAACTGAAGAAACAGCAATTTTCGGTCTACTAGCATGGGTGTTACAGACAGCAGCAACATCTATTACCACAACGTGTGTTGGCCGCGCTCGTTTACCTTGGCAGCGATGGCTGCGGCGGTGATGTGTGAGTTGTGTCCGTGGGAGTGGCGATGGTGGGCGTGGCCGTGGTGGTGATGGTGGTGGTCGTCGGTTGACGCCATGCCGCCGTCCTTCATGTTGTCGTTCTCATCGTCCTCACACTGAACACCCTTCCAACGGTAACACAAAGGATTTCACTCATTTACATAACAAGGATTCACTAAACATGTTGTCCCTCACTTATTCGCTGTTCAGGTGGACATGCATTTTGATCTTCTTGAGGTGTTTAGAAGTAAACGACAGTCTTGTTTTCAATGCGTTGACAGATTTTTATAAAAAGTATAGCCTAATGTGATCCCTGTGGATCGACCTGCATTTAAACTCTCCAGCTTTGGACATAAAGATGATTATGCTGGCCACTGTTCCGTGTAGTGGCTTGTTATGACATGCGCATATTCCATATGGAAACATGCAAGCACACGTGTTAATGGATTTACAATATACATATTGGTTGTGCGCAATCAGTGCATTTTAGAAACATTGAGCTCTCAACAGTGAGAAACATTATTCACCCAACGTGTCACGAGCTACACTACCAAAATGAACAGCATCGTTATAACAAAAACACATCAGTGCATTCAGATGTATAGTAGTCGTATTTATCCATGTCAACGTAGTAACGGTTTAATCTGTATCAGATTTCTTGGAATTTGCTTTTGGGTTATACAGTTGTTTTTTTAAATTAGAAACAATCTGCAGGTTAAACTATGCTGATGTCGCAAGTGTATTTTTAGTATAGATCTATGCTTGGATACATGTAGGTGTACTACTTAGATCTCTGTGTGTGAAAAACAATGTAATGCTGGTTGTCAAAGAGTAACACAAGTTATTCACCAAAGTTTGGTTCCAAACAATTGCATAGTGGGGCCGTGAACGACTTAATGCACAAACGGAAAGAGACCATTCCATTGTGAGAATTAGAGTTCCATTAGAATGTGAAAGAGTGGGGTCATAAAAGCAGTTATTTTGTGATAAAAGTGCAGGGATGAGGCAGAAACAGGAATTTTAGATGTGCAGAACGCTTATTTCAATTCACAACCAGTCACCTTGTCCTCGGTCTGGGTGCAGGCGACGCTGTTCAGGGGAGGGGAGAGGGGCGGGGGAGGTGAGGGGAGGTCCTCCAGAGCGTCGTGAACCTCCTTCACCTTCACCACGGCGTCACGCAGCAGGTCGATGGCGTGGGGCAGCGCAGGCAGGATGAACTGGAAGCACTCCTGACGGACCAGAGCATTTTGGAGGGGTGTGGGTGGTCAAAGGTTAGAGGTCAAGAACAGTAAGGACGCAGGACTTCAGCATTGCCGCGAACAAACACGTTGGAACCCACCTGTGAGCCTTTCTTGCTGCCAGGTAGGTTGATGATGAGGGTTTTGCCCCGGATGCCACATACGGGCCTGGACAGCATGCCCAGAGGGGTGACCTGGAGCGACCCCATGAGCATAGCCAGGGCCATGCCTGGAGCCTCGCGCTCGATCACCTCCCTGGTGGCCTGAGGGAGAGGGGGGGGGCACGCCGGTTACAGTAGTGACATTTAAAACGGGGCCTTCAAGCACAACTGGGTCTAACGCTGCTTCCATGGCTGATGTGACAACATGAAGACCTGGCTGAGCACTGGGATAACACTGCCAAGACAAATTAGCTGCTGATTCGCTAGAGACTGGAACGTTGTCAAAGGAGTAATTACAGCTCCCATGACACGGACCACAGACAGACAGTCAGACGGACAGACACAATGACACTCATCGTTGCATAAGTGACGCCTATTAATTCATGTTTGTTTAATTCTCAAACCCCTATCTACCGTAAGTTGTACGTGTGTGGGTGTGTTAACCCCCAGAACCCCTGGGAAGAAAGGACCTCTAGCAGCCCTGTTCGTTCTATCTCAGCGGGAACCACAGCAAGATGACAGGAGAATGGATGAAACCTGTGGAAGACTTTAAAGTCATGATGCTCTTTAGTTGAACGGCAACTGAATATTAGTAAGGCAAAGAGCGATCGAAACAGATGGACAGGGAGAGTGAGAACGGGGATAGAGAGAAGGAGAAGGTGTGTAGTTTAGTAGTGCTATCGCTAATGTTACATTAATGCACAGCTCAACAATGAATTCTAAATATTACTCACTTCAATATGCAACTTATCAGTTCAAACTGTTACAGAGCTATATGAAAAGCAGCTACATCTTTAAGCAATAGGGCACAAGTGAGCGTGGTGACCAATATACCACATCTAAGAGCTGACTTAGAATGCCTAGATATAGCGCTTAGCCCTGGTACAGGATATTGGAAATCACCAAAACCCAAGAGGACTTATTGCTTATATAAACAATTTTCAAATGCAATTAGAGCTGTAAAAAAAAAAATGTCAGATACATGCAGTATACCTTTGCTATCAGCCAATCAGCATTCAAGGTGAAAAACATCTAGTTTATAAGAAACTCTGCATTACGTTGTGCCTACCAAAAGTTCTTAGCCATGGTATATTGACCTCCTCACGCCCTATTGCTTACATTTTATAAGGACTGCCTTGCCTGGTTCACACTATTTCTCAGACAGAAATAGTCGAACACTGTGTTAAAAAAACACCAAGAAAGCTTTGATAACATACAACATTCCTTCCGTGGCCTAGTAAAACTAAATGTATGCTCTTCAACCCTTAATGGGTCTTAATTGGAATATGTAGACAGTTAGAAATACCTAGGTGTCTGGCTAGACTCTTAACTCTCCTTCCAGATCCACCTCAACCAGCTCCACTCCAAAATTAAATCCAGGATTCCGTAATAAAGCCTCCTTCACTCTTCCTGCCCTTGTGAAAATGACCATCGTCCCTACCCTAGACTTCGGTCAAGTAATTTACTGATCTGCATCAAACTCTCTCCTTAGAAAATTAGATGTTGTTTACCACAGCACCATCCGCTTTGTCACCAATGCTCCATAAAACACCCATCACTGCAATCTCTACAGTCTAATCGGATGGGCTTCACTACACACCCGGCAACAAACACACTGGTGTCATCTTATTTACAAGTGTCTACTAGGCAAAACCCCACCTTACCTAAGATCATTCATCTCCAGAGCAACACGCTCTCTTAATCTGCATTCAAGCAGGTATATCTCTCTGATTGCCACAAAAGCTTGCACCTCCTTCGACCACCTCTCCTTTTAGTTCTCCGCTGCTAATGATTGATAAAAAAATCCTTGAAGCTTGAATCCACTGTCCCTTTAACAACATTTAGTACTACTATCAAATCTACTGTCAGACCAATGTACATGTTGACTTCACCCACTCTTTTTGGCCGTTAATGCTTTTTGCACACTCTCACCCGTCATTATGCCACATACTCTAGTGTTATTTCTGCACTGCCACATTGTATTCTGATAAATCTACCTCTATCTCAGACCCTATTCTTCCACTGACTGTATAGTATACTGCCACGCTACTGTACTTACCAAATAGCTACCTCCATATCCTGACATTTGTTGCACTACCTGTACAAATTCTTCATTGTTTATTCTGAAGATCTGTACACTGTATTGCTGTTTTTATAATATATATTCTGCACTTCATTGTCGTGTAATTCATGTGTAACTTATGTCTTTTACACCTCAGCGCTTTATCTTGGCCAGGTCGCCATTTCAAATGAGAAACTGTTTTCAACGTGCTTACCTGGTTAAATAAACAGAAGAAAATATAATGTTTTTATATGTATATACTGTATATATTTGTAATGTAGGTCTTTTGTAAACCTAACTAATAGCTAATGAATTTTTAATTTTCACCATTATTGATTTGACTGATTCGTTGTTGCAGCCTTACAGCACGCGCGCACGCGCGCACGCACACACGCGCGCACGCGCACACGCACACACGCACACACGCACACACGCACACACGCACACACGCACACACGCACACACGCACACACGCACGCACGCACGCACACACGCACACACGCACACACGCACACACGCACACACACAGCTAGTAGCTCACACTGCATTGAGGGTCGACACTCATCCACACTCACATGGACACAAACACAAACTTTGGAGTCCTCATGTACCTCGGGCGTGACATCGCGGGGGGCAAAGCCTGTACCCCCAGTGGTCAGAATCAGGTTCAGCTCCTTCTCATCACACCAGTCCACTAATGTCTCCTAAAGGGGGAGCGGGAGACAAACCATTGGATGGGAGCAATGTCAAGAAAAGAGATCAACACTCCACAGGGCAGGAGAAATGCCTATCAAAAAACAGAGGTGAGCTCCAGATACAACAGGAAAGAAATGGGTGAATCTCAACTGTCTTTCCTGTAAGACTCTTCACCTCTTTCTTAAAATCAATAGAGGAAAAGCTCACTGACTTGTATCTTGCCCATAAATGTATTTTCTAGACAGAGGCCAGGAAAAACAACGCAACAAATCAAGAAATAGATTCACCCGCCGTTTGGAAGAACTGTTTCCAAGATAACAGGGTGTAATGATATAACAATTATTTCATGTGGAGAAGGTATACTTCTGCGAATTCTAAAATGGTGTCACCTTTGAACCATAGCTAGAGGTGGCCTCTAGAGGGCGGCATGCAGCTGGAGCAAAGAGGAGGGGAAGAGAAATAAAGAGTGGCGGGAGAGAGAGAGGGGTGGGGGAGCGAGAGAGTGTTGGGGGCATTCACCTTAATCTCGTCAATCTCATCTGGGACTATTTTGTAGGAAGATACGATGCCTCCAAGCCTTTAGGGGAAAAACAGAAAACAACAACAACAACAACATAGTTAATTCAGTTCATATTCAGTCTTCACAAACTCACTAGAGACTGGGGGAACATACTCAAATAGAGGGTGGAGAAACATAGAACGAAAAGGATAGAGAAGGAAATAGGTCCTGAAGGAGAAAATGTTGAGTATGTAGAAATTACTTCAGAGAGACAGAAAAAAGTTGTCATGAACTAAACATATCTGTACTGTAGGTTATGACTGATGAGCAAAAATACAGGTCAAAGTCTCCCGAAAATAGTTAATACCAATAACAATAGACTTTTATGAAAAGATGTTAGTGGTAAGTTCCTTTGAGAGAGCGATAGTATTCTCATATCTGAGGACTATTCCACAACACTGTTAGCTCAAGTCAAATGATGTCCACTGGCGCCAACCAGTGGAAGATATATTTATCACACCAGGAAAAGATCTGCACTTCATAACAACAAAAGTGTTGTAAGAATGCTGCTCCATTAAGTCATTAAAAAGCAAAAACTGCAAAGCCAAGAAATACTGACAATACAAACATATTAACCAAATATAACCCTAGTAAGAATTGTCTACAGTCGAAATCCTCTAAGGAAAGTCACAACAGATTCAGCCTTCAGTAAGTTACAGAAAACAAACTGTTATTTTTTTTAGTTCATGCCTGATATTGTGTAGTTAGTGTAGGTATTTTTACCATAAAGTGCTGTGAGGTAATGACAGCTGTGATGTAGTAAGTGTTGTTTTGCCTGCTGCAGATTGCCTCTTTAAAACAAATTATTTTTTAAACTAGTCGTCAGGGAAACTAGTTTGTGTTGATTGTGTGTTTAAAGGGATGGGCTCGAGGAGATTGAGTACATAACCAAACATACATGCGGGCACATGCACACAATTATACTCCTAGGTAGGGAATTTTTTGGGAGGGGCCTGTGTGAACCATACTTACAAAGCGACTGCTGATTCTGTATTTGAATATTAGGACTTCAGGATTGAACAAAACAAACAAGAATATTTGTTGTGTTGTATTTGTATTATGTTGAGCAGTTTGTGTAGGTGTGTGTGCCTGTTCGTTTGTGTGTGTGAGAACAACCCAATGCCCTTGTCTACAGCTGCTCTGTCCCAGCTGTGCAGATCTGCTCCATTCCAGGACAGCTCCATTAATGCACTCAATCTGCGGCTCTCTCTCTCTCTCACTGGACAGTGCATCTCCAAAGGCGGTTTTTGACTACAAAGCCGCGCTGGGCCAGTTTGCGTCTATCACGTTATGGAGAGTGTACCCATCTACAAACCTCCCCCTGGCTTGCCTGCCGTACTGGGCTAGCTCGGAGGAGAAAATGTATATCATTGTCCGGGACCAAAGCAGGCTGGTGTGTGTGGGGTTACAAACAGAGAAATAGTCTTAATGGTGACAGTTAATTCAAGAGATAATTTTCTTTACGTGAGGATTCTAAATAAAAAAATCCCTTTTATGCACTTATACCATCATTACATATAAATGGTGATGGGTACAATGATTTTAATAATTTTATTTCTTACTTTCCCAGCCTTTTTTCCTGTGAATTAAGACAGACCCATTCACAAAACTCAGCAAACGAAACGCAACCCTGACAGCCCGTAATGGCACGGCACGGCATGGCCCTGCATGGCGCATGAAAGATGTGGTCAGTCGAAAACCGCCTCAAGTCTCATTCTCTCTCTTCATGACTGTATAAGGCCAGCGAAAAGCTCTTCTTGAACACATCTCACAACTGTTTAGATGTAAGCAACTATCCTTTCTTTCTCTCACCATTACTCTCTACATCCATTTAACATTGAAATTATTCAGTATGTTCATCCTGACCCACTTACATAAGTGAATGCATGGATTTGTTTACTGACATGTGAAGAGAGCAGACCAATACAGTCGTCTTCCTATTGAGGCAGTCAGAGACTCTTTACGTTTGACCGTGACACCATGTTATCTAGCTATACACCCGTTGGTTTAATCTCCTCAACCTGGTTCTCTACAGATTATTATAGGTTAAGGGTTGTCGAAATGACTGATCTCAAATTAGATTATTTTATGATTGGAATTAAGGTAAATTTCACAATCACAAATAATTTGCTGCATCACAACAGTAAATATTAGGCAGGCGTTTGAGTCGTTTTATGAATTGATAATTCACATATGTATATTGTGACTACTTTTGACTTTCACAGTAATCACACAAAGGTCATGCCCACTGATATCAAAAGAAGTACTGACGTCTGACTAATACATCTCACACAATTGTATTACTATCAATGTCTCTCAGGCAATTTTCAGTCATTTTGCTTTCTTATGCATGCTGTAAATATATCTTAAAAAACAAAAAGAATAAAACAGCCAAACATGATTCTTACCAAACCTTTGCTAAGCACCTTCGTACACTATATGACGAAAATATGTGGACACACCTGTTGATGTTGGAGGGGGGATAATGATGTGAGGCTGTTTTTCAGGGTTTGGACTAGGCCCCTTAGCTCTAGTGAAGGTTCATCATAATGCTACAGGATACAAAGACATTTTAGACAATTGGGTGCTTGAAGGCCTATTCCGGTTCCAGCATCACTGTCAAAGCAGGGCCCATAAAGGAATGGTATATTCAGTAACAATATTACTGTTTACATTCTTTATATACAGTATACTTGCAGTCAGGCTGTATTTTTTTACCATCATCATCTGCACTAGATTCTCATTCACTTTATATTACTTGCATTATTACTGTACATATACTGTACTGTTCATATACTATACATACTGTAAATTTAGTCATCATATTACTGTTTACATACTGTATATATACTTATTCATCCTGTATTTCTTATCATCATCATCCTCGTCGTCTGGGTTAGATGCAAACAACACTTTGTTGCCATGGTTTTGTACTGACGATAAAGTGCAATGAACATAAAGTTCAATCTAATGTAATCTAAATTTGGTGTGGAAAAACTTGAGAGGCAACATTAGTGACTGACCTCAAAAATGCTCTATTGGTGGAGTAGTGGGCTAAGTCACTGCATTGCAGGACAATCTACCTCATGATAGTCAGTAATTTGAGACTAACTATGGCTTCTCCAACTTTGCCCGGACCACCAGCTTGATGTAGCGCAAATGGAATGACACTGCACAGGATTTTTGGATAGAAAAATTCAGTGTAACTACCTTGCAACTAGGGCTGGGCAATATGTCGATATTATATCGATATTGTGATATTAGACTGATTATCGTCTTAGATTTTGGATATCGTAATATCGTGATATGAAAAAAGTGTTATCTTTTCCTGGTTTTAAAGGCTGGATTACAGTAAACTGATGTCATTTTATTGAAATTACCAGACTGTTCTAGCTTCTATTATTTGCATTTACCCCACTTAGTTATTATATACACATCAATGATGATTATTTATCAAAAATCTCATTCTGTAAATCGTTCTTTGTAATCACCAATTGTCAACCATACAATATCGCCGCAACATCGATATTGAGCTATTTGGTCCACAATATTGTGATACTACGTTTTTTCCATATTGCCCAGCTCTATTTGTCATACTTACTCACCACATCCAATATGATTGAACATTATTCTTTTACTATAATAGATTTGAATATTAAATTGACAGAGATTGGTAAATATTTTTAAAACCATATCTGTGTCTTGCACACCTCTTTGACAAAGAAAGTGCAATTATTCACTTGTTAATTTCAATAAAGAAAATTTACTTTATTTCTTGAAATGTGTAAAAAAATTTCAAACTTTAAAAATAAATAAATATCGAGATACATATCTTCAGTCGTTAAAGCTACAAAATATATCGAGATATTCATTTTGGGCCATATCGCCCAGCCCTGCTTGCAACTTCAAGCTCCAGCTACTCTTTTTGTGCAGATCAGGTGCCTGTAAGTTTAATTGCAGAAGTCGCTGAGTGTAATCATACCACACATGATCTGACTAAAGGCTTCCGTGTTGGAGGACCACTGTGAAAATAATTGGTGACTCGACGACATGGTTGGATGGACCACACGAGTGCTCCTCACCATCCTGCATCTGTCTAAAATGTTGCGAAGCTGCCAACAAGGCAGGGTTAGTGGGAATTGGACAAGACCAACTGAGAGGGAAGACATCCCATCTTCAACTGAAAGACTCACAGGTAAAATACAGAGAGAGACGGAAAGAGATGGATAAACGCAGAGAAAGAGAGAGAGCGATGGCTGGAAAGAGGAGGGAGGGCTTTGGGGGGAACCAGAGATGAAGTGAATCGTGTAGATTAGGTGTTGTGTCAGGAGCAGGCCCAGATATCAACCCCCCCTTCATCTCTCTCTCCTCTCGCTTCTCCTCTATTCCTGCCAACTGTCATTAGCATCTGAGAGCATCCTGTCCCTTGATCACTGTGCCGTCACACTCGGTCACTCACTGTCACCTCTGCTGGCGGCCATACGAAGTGTGTGTGTGTCCTGTTGGGGGCTTAAAAGGTCAGAAAGTGTGTGGAACATGGCTCTATGCTGACCTGTGGTTCTATTCTCTGATGTTCTGACTTCTGAGGTTAATTGAGGTTTTGGCTGAACGTGTGCGAGTTTGTGTGCGCGTGCGTGCATTACGTTTGTGCGCGCGTGTGCGTGCCTTCCTGCGGTTGAGTACGTTTCTGTGGTAACATAGGCTTTCAACATGATTAAGTGTTGTTGGGGCCAACCGTAAGTCTGGATGCTCAAACAGTATGGATACCTTGTAGCGAAACAGTCGAGAGTCATGGTAGGTTCTACAGTCAGGAGCTCTGGAGAGGATGTTTTAACAGTTCTGACTTATTTTCATGAGGGTCCGCATGCACAACTGTCAGTTACAGCCCTACTGTGGACATTAAAAACCTGTCGACTAAACATGGAGTTAGCCAGCACTAGCCAGATTTGTGGGATAGTAACATTTAGCTTTGCCTCATCATGCTACAGCAACTCTTGATTGCGTGACTGAGTGGTAAGGGAAGTTGAACGCGTTTCCAGTCTAGGGGCCTCCGTGTGGCACAGCGGTCTAACTTGCTACCTCGTCACGTTGGCCGAGGTTCATAGCCTGGTCAAAACAGTCTGCGATGCACAGGAGACCCAGCACGGGGCAATGCAAATTGGTACAGCAAGCAATGGGGAACATGGTTAATTAGTTGGACACGAGTACCTTTTCACGTCACTCTCTAGCAACTCTTTGTGTAGGTCAGGTGCCTGTGAATTCCATCCCGGTTGTATAGTTGGCAAATGTTTAAAACTTCCATACATTTTAGGGCTGGACAATTAATCAAATTTTAATCACGATCAAGATTTTGGCTTCCTACGATCAAATTTGTTTTCTCGCGATTATCTCTTGATACTGTTGGAAAGAGGAAGATCAGAAAAGAATGATTGGTGGCTCATCCCTGTGGGTTAAACACAGCCGGAGCTATGGCGCCTCAAAGTCGGTCATGTTTTTTAGACAGTCATTGTCTACATTACAGACAGGAAGTAGGAATCCAAAATGAAAAAAATAACTCTGCAATGATGTAGGACATCATCCTGCACAACACCAACACTTTTTGGAAGTGAAAAATAGCTGGGATTTCAAAAACAAATAGAAATATAGTGAGAAATGGGTGCAGAATTTTGATGTTGACTTGTTCGTATGACCCCCAAACATTGCACACTGGTCCAGGAGCCCTGAGAGCTTGATAATATGCATTGAAAAGCCTTATTCAGTGTGGTTTACATGCTTTTACACATAAAAACAACTAAATATACATATGTTCTTTAGTTTTAATTAAAAAAAAATATTAATTTGTTCTTTAAGGAGATGCACTGAATTTTGTGAATAAGAGGTACCATTTTATTTTGATGCACATATTTAAACATTAGCTAGGAATGTAGCACAATATGGATGTGAAAGCAGTTATAATTAGCCTATGTGACAATAAAATTAGATTTGGTTAAAATCAACAAATAATCGTGATAATTAATTGTGATCTCAATATTGATTAAAATAATTGTGATTATCATTTTGACCATAATCGTGCAGCCCTAATACATGTAGTGACTTAAGTATCAGACGGCTTGGAGGTACAGTAGCAATTGATCAATCTACGACCATCACACACCTGCAGAGGTGTTGCTTCACGAGATGTGACTTCAGGGGATTCTGACAAAAAAATAAGGGATTCCAGTCCAGATGTCTTGGTTGAGCAGTGCCAGAAGAGCCATTGGACATGCTTTAGAAGACACATCCTAACATTGACTGTCCTAAGTCTACTGGGAGTTGTTGAGATGAAGCGGTCCTTAACAAATAGGATGTCACCAAATTAGGAGGAAAAACTTGGTATACAATAGGAAAAGAGCTGTTAGTTTATAGTTTTTTCTGGACTCTGAGCATTAAAACAGCCATTAGCTAGCCCAAACAGCCATTAGCTAGCCCAAACAGCCATTAGCTAGCCCAAACAGCCATTAGCTAGCCCAAACAGCCTTTATCTAGTCCAAACTGCCATTACAGCCATTAGCTAGCCCAAACAGCCATTAGCTAGCCCAAACAGGTATTAGCTAGCCCAAACAGCCTTTATCTAGTCCAAACTGCCATTACAGCCATTAGCTAGCCCAAACAGCCATTAGCTAGCCCAAACAGGTATTAGCTA
>JACXGM010019032.1:0-18647 GCA_016801145.1 Umbra pygmaea | reverse complement strand
CAGATTTTGTCCTCTTGGATGGCTGAAAAATCTCCCGAGCGCTGACACTGCCTTCCGCCTTGACTTCTCGTGCAAAAAACAAAGTTGCATGCGCGCACCCGCGTCAGACCAATTCTGGCTGGACAGGATTTACCGTGAGTTTTCAAAATCACGGTAATCAAACACGGTTTTAATGAAAATTAAATCTTAAACGGTAATAGTAACCGTACGGACATTTTATTGTGGTTTACCGTGAAACCGGTAATCGTCCCATCCCTAGTGCAGATCAAATGCCTGTAAATTCAATCACGGAAGTATAGTTGTGAACGTAATCATTCTGTGCATGATCTGACTAAAGGCTCCCGTGTTGGATGAGCAGTGTGAAAAGAATCGGCGGTTCGGCGACATGTGGTTGTACTATGGGCACGCCTCTCACCATCCCGCGTCTTTCCAAGGAGTTGCGGAGCTGCTGACAAGGCAGGGTTTGTGGACAAATTGGAGAGGACCAATTGGGAGGGGAGAAACAAGGGGCAAAAATAATATATATTTGTGTGCACTTTGGTCGTAAACGGATGGACATGGTCACCAACAGTACTCAGGTAGGCTGTGGCATTCAATCAATGCTCAATTGGCACTAAGGTGCCCAAAGTGTGCCAACAAAAAATATCCCCCACACCATTACACCACCACCACCACTGGCCTGAACCGTTGATACAAGGCAGGATGGATCCATGCTTTCATGACAAATTCTGAACCTGCCATCTCTAATGTCGCAGCATTGAGACTCATCGGAACAGGCATTGTTTTTCCAATCTTCTATCGTCCAGTTGTGGTGTGCCCATACATATTGTAGCCTGGTGTGGTATTTGCTGCTGTAGCCCATCTGCTTCGATGCTTGATGTGTTGTGCATTTAAAAAAGCTCTTCTGTGTACTTTGATTGTAACAAGTAGTTATTTGAGTCTGGCCATTCTCCTCTGACCTCTGCCATTAACCAGGTATTCCTGCCCAGAGAACTGCCGCTTGATGGATATTTTCTCTTTTTCAGACCATTCTCTGTAAACCCTAGAGATGGTTGTGCAAGAGAATCCCAGTAGATCAGGATGTTTGTAAAAATTCAAACCAGGCTGTCTGGCACCAACAACTATTCCATGTCCTTAAATCACCTTTCTTCCCAATGCTGATGCTCGGTTTGAAATCAAGCAAATTGTTTTGACCATGATTGCATTAACTAGCTTCCACATGATTGGCTAATTGGATATTTGTGTGAAAGTGCAGTTAAACAGGTGTACCTAATGAAGCGTTTTCAGTACATTCTGTCAAAATTAACCACCATTACAAA
This sequence comes from Umbra pygmaea, assembly GCA_016801145.1. NCBI lineage: Eukaryota > Metazoa > Chordata > Actinopteri > Esociformes > Umbridae > Umbra > Umbra pygmaea. The sequence goes on along the minus strand of JACXGM010019032.1, from coordinate 17,328 downwards.
ATCCACAATCGACAGTTGCTGCATATTGTAACAGATAGTTTAAAAAGTTTTTGTAAATCTTTTATTTAAAATGGTTAGAAAATGATCTCAAACGCATGTCAAATACGACGTGTACATTTAAAAAAAAATGTTTCAAAATGCTTTTAGAAATGCCTTTAATACATTTTTTTGGCATCAACAACAAAAACAACAACATTGTGATTGAATGCGTTTTCAATTCTCACCCTTTTCAGTGTTTAAATGTGTCTCAGCTATTGGGGAATTTCGGTCTGGCAAAGGCCTCCCACATAACTCCAGCCCACTTCACCCTGCTGTGCCCAGCTCTGCTGTACCAGATTGAGAGTGGGGTCTGTTTACGCCACTCTCACACTTATGGAGCCCAGTCAGAAAGGAGTGTCACTTTTCTCAAAGGTGAGTGGACGAAAATACTTCTCAGCTATGAGAGTGAAGACTTCATCAATGACAGGGGGTAAAACCAATTCTGATTACCAGGGCCCAAGGGGAGAGAGGGCCCTTGAAAAGACTGGAATATATTTTATTTTAATATATCGGGGCCAATCAGGACTGCCTATCCATAGGGCCCAGGATCTTGTGCTACGCCCCTGTCAATGACTATCAGGCGTCAGATGGCTCAGTGGTTAGGGAGTCAGACTTGTGGTCGGAAGGTTGCCGGTTCAATTCCTGAATGTGCCAAATAATAGTTGTCCTGGAGCAAGGCACTTTATCCTAAGTTGCTCTAGGGGATATCCCCTGTATGTCCCTTTGGATAAGAGCATCTGCAAGGATAGATCTACATATAAGAAGCCCCTTGGAGGCCCTGCCCCGAATTCACACATCGATCGCACACATGAACACCCCCCCACCCATAGCTTGTTATGACACAGGCAGATTTTAAAGCCATACTACATATAAATGAACACCTGTAGATAACTCACACAGAATTGACAGTGCAAACACTGATTCATATAAACACTGATTCATATAAACACTGATTCATATAAACACTGATTCATATAAACACTGATTCATATAAACACATACTACAGTTCTGGAAGATAATGACAACTGGTCAAAATACCAAAAAAGATTCAGTGTCAGACCTTAAATAATGCAAAGAAAATAAGTTAATTTTTAAACACAATACTAATGGGTTAACTTAGGAAGAGTTCAGAAATCAATATTTGGTGGAATGATAATAATTTAATAATAATGGGCTGAGGTGTAGAAAGTGCACTTGATGAGCTAAAGGTTCCACATATTCAAGCACTATCGGCCAATAAATATACATTTTGCATTTACAGTAGATTGTCTCAAGGGCCTCGGACCATTAGGGGCCTCAGGGTGCCTTTAAGCCCACTTTTAGCCCTACGACCCTAATGCTCTGAGGCCCCTGGGCCCTGGCTAAATGACAAATGTAAAATGTAGGATGCTTTAAAACTCAGTGTATTGTGTTATAACCTGGAGCACCAAATAACCCTTAAAACAGTTGCTGTGTTTTATTAAATCTAAATACTATATCATATCTGTCTCACAGCTCTGGGCTGGAGCTCCTTGGCTTTAATTCTGATCAGCCTACCATCTCTGTTGGCTCTGAGCCTGGTGCCCCTTCTGCCCCCTGCCCGCCTTCGCTCTTTTCTCTGCCCGATGACTGCCCTGGCAGTGGGAACGCTGTGTGGCGATGCCCTGCTGCACCTCCTGCCTCACGTAAGGACCAGAGTTGGGGAAATTAAAAAGTTTAATTTAGTGTGGACATTTAAGCATTGGAATTGAAACTGAAGTGGAAATGTAAAAAACATATTTCACAGTTAATGGAATTCATGGACATCATTTCAAACATGGATTGCTGTATTTGTTTTAAATAATTTTAACTCAATTTCTGTAATTCCAGTATACCATAGCGGCCTGAATGCCTAAAGAACTTGCTTTTGTTGGCAAGTAAGTTGAATTGGGAAGTAAATAGTTTCTGAATTTGAAGGAACAGAGGCCAGGGACAGTGCTCAAGGGCAGAAAGACGGTGCTTTCACCTTGGTGGATGGTGGTTAGTACCAGGGATCTTTGTGACATTAGGGTACCTTTCTACCCCCCAAAAAATATATGATTGAGGTCATGGAGGGTTAAAGTACAAATAAACATTTAATGGACTGTTAGTTTTAGGCCACCTGAGAAAAAAGTAAATAAAATAATTTTTAATGGCAGAACAGTAGGAAGCATAGGTTAGGGAGACTGGCCTGTAGGGGGAGGCAGAGAGCAGTGGAAACAGGGCTCGGACCCCCATTGCAGAAGGCACTTGTTGTCCAGAGTTGAAAGCTTCGATCGCCACACCAAACTCTGGCACAACTCAGTTCTTTTAACAATCTCTTCTGGTTGTTGCCTTTTAGAGGATTCGTTTCTTAGATACAGTACGCACTACAACATCAGTTTCTTCCACTGCATTTTCTGCCTCTGTTCCAGTTTCTCACTAGACCATTTGACCATTTGGACAGCAGAAGAAATTATTGTTACTTCTTTTTGTACGTGTTGTATTTATTTGAATGTTATGTAGTGTTTTTATGCACAAATGAACACAGATAAATTGCTAAACATAGCCATATGTTTTCTACAGTTAGGTAAAGTGCTGCTTGAAAATGTGAACTCAATAATTAATTTCTTATTTTAATCAGAACCAGTCTTTTTTATTTGACTTAAAAGGTTTATATTGACCTGTTCTATATGTTGGTTCAGATGAAATCATGCATGTAGTAAAAAAAGTAAGGAACTAGCGAAGGTAAAAAAATATGTAAATCCCAACTTGCTTATCAGTGGTGTTCTGGATTGGCCAAGCCATAGATATTGAATGGATAGAAAGACTTTTCGATCAAGGTCCTGTGACATACCAGACACTCCTCAAGTCGCGCTCAATTTTTATGTAAGTTATGTAGTTATAAGTATATGTTGAATAAATCACTTTTATGGAATAAAAACGCTTTCTTCATTACACATTTATGTTAAGGACTTTTGTTTTTTAAAACACAATAAATAAAACTTTGTTTCACCACCCAATTGGTCATGTCCAATTGCCCCTGACTCTTCCTTGTTGACATCTCAACAGGTGCAGGATGTGCTAGGACGCTCACATGCTTCCTTCAATCACACGTAGTCGAGCCGTCCGATTCGTATCACTCTGCTCATTCAACACGGAAGCCTTGAGTCAGTACGTGCGCAGAAGAATGACACATTCATTAACTATACATCCGCGATTTAACCCACAGTTTCGCAGTCTGCACACAAGTCACTGAAGTGCAACGTGTAACCATACTCTCGTCAGACGTCTTCTCCCTTAATCTGGGCAGCGCTATACCAATTTGCACTGCCCCCTGTTGGAGCTCCGGACAAAGTTGTGAATGTTGTGACCAGGATCGAACCATCACCATGGGGAATCATTAGATAAGGATGTTATTATGTCACTGTATGTCTAAAACTCTTCATGATCCTGGTGTGAACCACACTATGTCTGTGTAAAACTATATGTCTGTGTAAAACCATGCTATACGTCTATGTGATACTATATGTCTGTCCTACAGGCAAATACTGGGCCACACTCAAGCCCCATCGAAGAACAGGACTCCATCCTGAAGGGTGTCTCTGTACTCGGAGGGTGTTATCTCCTTTTTATTTTCGAGAGCCTTCTAGGACTGAGGACCCGTTACAAGGTCAGCTGAATTTATATTGAGCAGAGGGAGGCGAGTTAATGCGGTTGGGTTACAGGTTTATGTTTTAATCTAAGTCACATTGCATCAGGGTGCAATATTCACATGTGTCCTTGTCATTAGACTGTTAGGAGGAAGAATCACAGTGTCGACCTGGATACAGAGAGGGAGTTCACCGCTCCGCGGGATGCGACACCTCCCTCTGAGCACGGTCACGGTCATTCTCATGGTCCGCCCTCTCAGGGGCCTGCTGGGGTAGGAAGCTTGGTGTGGATGGTGGTTATGGGAGATGGCATACACAATCTGACGGACGGGCTGGCCATCGGTGCAGCGTTCTCGCAGAGTCTGGCTGGAGGTCTCAGCACCACCATCGCCGTGTTCTGTCACGAGCTTCCGCACGAGCTAGGTACGTCGGTCAGACAACATTGTGCCAGGCTACAGCCAAAGGTGTGACCTGACATTAAACCCACATGTTTTCAAGAGTTCAGGTTAAGTGTACGCCCTTTCTGTAATAAAGTTGAGTGGATGTGTCTTCTCTAAAGGTGACCTGGCAGTGTTGCTTGGTGCAGGGTGGCCCGTTCCCCGGCTGTGCGTCTTCAGTGTTTTGTCAGCCCTGCTGGGCTTTGTGGGCCTACTGGCCGGCTCTGTCCTGGGCCACCAGTCAGCTCACGTCACACCCTGGATCCTCACCCTCACTGCCGGTGTCTTTCTCTACGTGGCTCTCGCTGATATGGTGAGCCTATACTGTGGGCAGATCTCCACACGGCCATTTGTACACTAAACACGTTTGAAAGCTAGTGATTTAGATTTGATCTTCATGTACATTTGATTGGTACTTCTAACCTGAGCTATTTGTCTTAGCCAGCCTAGTGCTGTGAAAATTCCTTCACTGACTGTTCGGTCTACTTTATCGGTTTAATAACGACACATTTGTGACAATATCTCCCCCTTTGCTCAATAGTTGCCAGAGATGCTTCATGGTGATCCTGGACTGATGGGACCGTGGACGCGCTTCCTGCTGCAGAATCTGGGCCTATTGGCAGGCGTCTCCATCATGTTGTGTATCGCTCTGTTCGAGGACCATATTGCCTTTCACCTGGGTGACTTCTAAGGGAGAATCAGTTTGAAACACCTGGTTACTCGCAACACTAGTTCAATTGGATTCTTATCAAAATAGACTTTGAGCCAGGTTTATAAAAAATGAGTTTATAGTATTTCTAATGAATCACCTGTAATGTGATCTAAGATTACCTCAACAAGCACCAATGGGGCGCCGACATGTAATATGCTCAGGTAATTTTTTTTGCAGTTTTATAGCTAATTTTATATAATTCTACAATTTGCAGTGGGACAGAGAAAGCTTTGCTTTTAAACTGTGTTATTTGTAGAATTTGAAAACAGAACTTTCGGGTTGTGACCAGCTTTCCAAAGCCATAGAACATATCTTTTAAATATCATGAAATGCAAAAAAGCAGTTAGGATGGGACAATGATTTCATACACAATGCAGGGCATATTTTACCATTTTAAGCAGGAAATGCAATTACGATGTGATTAGTTGTGCTTACAAAGTGTTTGTCAATGAGAGAGCAAGTCCCTATTTAATCACTGCATCGTGAAGTGAAACATTATCCCTTACATGTGTGTTTATTTGAATGTACTAAATATCAAGATTTAGTTTTTACTGCATTTAACTTTCTTGTTTTTATCTCATTGTACAAATAGCACCTTGTACTTTTAAAGCTGTTAGTTGAATCCTACACATACTCTTATTTGGTGGACCCACTATTAAAAAAACATCTGCTTATGGCTACCTGTGTAATTTAAAAATGCCAGGATAGGTATAATTCATATTAGCGATCTAACCACATTAGGAAATCTGGTGCCCAATGCCCTATAGCATGCTACGTCTGAGCAGATCACAACAAAAACTAATTTGATGGAGAACATATTCTAATTCAGTGCCAGCTCAGGGAATCTTTCTGATACTGGTCAAATAACCGCTAGGCTATGCCCCCATCAGATGAACACAAATGTATTATTTGGCAAAATGAAATAGACCTTAATCTTCAGATTATTTCAGAAGGATTTGTAGTGTTTTAATAAGTATGCATTCAGTACAGTTAATTTTTACAATAGGTATGTATTCAGTACAGTGTTAAACTTGAGTAAAATTGCTGTAGAATTTATCAACATACTAAAACTCTGGACAAAAGCATAGTGTAGTTTGACATGTATTTTCATTCTCTATATGATCAGAGGTGAATGATAGCTAAAATATTATTTCAAAGAAAGAATAAGTAACTGAAATGTGACAGTCTGTCATCTAATTATGTTGCTCTATGAAACATATTTAGGAAATCTTAGACTTTCAATACATACACAATTGGATTGTATTGACTAGAGATCTGGTTGACTGTTAACTTAAATGACCCAAATTTTAACAGTATTTTAATATTTATGACCAGGTCTTTTGTTATGCAGTCTTCAATGTCAGACTTTCACCAGTATCTGTAAACCTTTTAGTCCCCAGAGGACTTTGTATTTTTTATACACCTAGAATTCAAGTAAGACACAAGTTTCAGTGAATAGTTAGCAATAGTACTTTATTTAAACACATGACCAACCCTAAGCCACAATACTGAATGACAAGACCAATTGGCTGCAGCAAACATTGTATAAAATAGATTTAGGTTACATTTTTCATAAATCTTTTTTTTTTCTTCTTTTAACGTCAGAAAGACTGATGCAGATTCTTCCGAAATGATATGAGTGATCGTTTACATATCTGTGACATTGTAACAAATTACCATTGACATGTTGTTTTCACAATGGAATAACAAGGCAAAGTGCTTTCAGGATTAATTGCATTGTCAAATGAACAAAGAAATGGCTTGTGGTTGTTGAGGAGAGCTGGGGGGGTGGGGGTAAGGGTGAGGCGTCTGTCTGCTTAGAGACGTGACTTCTTATTTCGTCGCATATTCAAATTAAATTAAAGCCGATCCACAGGAGATATAAAACTACCTAAATGTTTAGACTGGATGTGTTTTTGAAGGCATATGGCTTAAAAAAAAGAACCTCACCCTGGTACATAATATAGGGAGGTGCATAACCAGACTCCCCTTTGAGAACTTGTTAAAAATATATAGTATGATCTATTACCAAAACTAGCTGTAGGTACGTATGCAAAAACTAAGCCAACAAACATTTCAGGAAGCTGTAAACTTTGACAGGCTGTATAGCACAACATGAACAAAATGTACATCTACAAAAGTATCGAGAGAAGAAACGGTCTTTGTTAAAACGCAAGCAGATATTGCCAATGTACTCAATGTAATGCATCCCCCAAAACAGCGTTGGAAAAAGGGGTAAAGAATATCAGGATCATAACACTTCACGTTCCAGTGGTATTGTGTTGTATAGATGGTTTTCATAAATAATTTAATGTTGAACACAATTATACATACAATCAAGCACACTTCTTGTTCAAATATAATAACTTGTGGTAATATTCAAAAGTTCCCTGTGTGGTGTCTGTGTATGCACTGTATATATTTATGTCAAAACAAGTGGAGATTAGCTCAAAGCTGCAACTCATAGGAGGTAGAAAAAAAATGCTACTACTGGTAATGGCAAGAAATGCAAACACGTTATTTACATATATCATTCCAATATACACCGACATGACATTATGACCACCTGCCTAATACTGTGTATTCCCCTTTGCCAACAGAACAGCTGCCACATATGCAACAGACTGTGATGCTGTGTGTTCTGACACCATCAGAACGATCATTCACTTATTCAGCAATTTGAGCTACAGTAGACCACCCGTTGGATCGGACCACACGGCTGGCCTTCGCTCCCCACATGCATCAATGAGCCATCACAATTTGGCCTTTGTAAGTCGCTCAAAGCCTTGCTGTTGCCCATTTTCCCCCTGCTTCTAACATCAAATTTGAGGGCCAAATTGTGACAGCTAGAGGACTGAGTGAGAGAGAGCATCTCCAAAACTGCAGCTCTCGTGGGGTGTGTTCCAGTCTGCAGTGGTCAGTACCTATCAAAAGTGGTCCAAGGAAGAAAAAGCAGGGAACCGGCGACAGGGTCATTGGCGGCCAACGCTCATTGATGCACATGGGGAGCAAAGGCTGTCCCGTGTGGTATGATCCAACAGACGAGCTACTATAGCTCAAAATGCTGAAAAAGTCTATGCTGGTTTTGGTGTGTCAGAACACACAGTGAATCAAAGTATTGTGTATGGGGCTGCTGTTTTGGTGGGAAAAGGGTACCTATACCATATTAAGCAGGTGGTCATAATGTTGTGACTGATCAGTTTATATCAGCATTATACTTAATCCTTTGTGGTAAGTGAGGCATGTTTTATGTTTGACCAGTCATGTTTGAATTAATCCATTTTTAAAAATGCGCTACGTCATCGGCACCGTTGTCATGACAGACCTAGAACACGTGCTGGTGGTGATGGCACTTCCGATCACAGTAGAATAGTATTTGCAGGTTTGTAAATGAGGTAAATGAAGAGTTAAATAAGGAATTCTTACTTTCTGCTGGCAAACAAGCAAGCTAGGCCTGAGCCAGATGTCAAAGATACAACCAGTTACAAGCAAAGCTTTTTTGTTACCCAACTGCAAAGCTTGCAAAAGCCTTTTTGGAATGTTTGGCGGACAAACAGATCTCCTTTTAAAGGTGCATTGAGAAACCATCTGATTGTAACCCTGTAAGCCCTAATTGACTCGTTCCCCTTTCCAATACGGGGGGGCGTAGTATTTACAACAGATAAGACACTGATGAGTGGAACAGGCATCTCACAGTAACCCGTAGTCTGTTTTATCAGTTCACATTCAGTTAGGGTGCTGCAAAATTGACCAAGAAACAGCAGAGGAAACACCAAGTACAGGGACTGTAAGCTGAAGCAGCTGCCAACCGGGGCTGTTCAAAGGGTCATTTCAAGGGAAATATTATTCACAACCAATATCGCAGTGCTTCCAACATATGACAGGCCTGGAGGGCGTGTGCAGTGGGTAAACGTCAGACCCTAGGCACTGAGCTGTTCAAATGTTTTCGCTACCTTTGCATTTCCATCGATATGTTGGATTTCGACAGGCCCGCGTAATTGCTCAGACAAGCCCGTCAATATTGAACGATATAAAAACCTTTTATAACAATTCTTCTCAGAGAAATCTAAAATAGTTCTTAATACAACCCATGGGTCACCATTTCAAATAACCCTCTATTAACCATACTAATAAAAATTATACAGTGAAGATTAGAATAGCTTCAAAACGTTTTGACCATTTCCTGAACTGTACAAGTTCAAGTTAGATTGTGAAAGATGCACACTTTTTTAAAGTTCAATCAGGGGGGATGAATGGGAGGTGTCCCTTAATGCTTCTAAAAACAAGGTAAGGCATTTCACAACTTCTTTTATCTACTTCATTTATGGCCAGAAAATATTTCCTTTGATACGGAGGACGATGCATACGTACAAACCTAGACATTCCAGCAAAACATTTAAATTAAAAGAAAGAAATCACATTCGAGGAGACTGACTCCCAACAAATACCATCCAAACGCCTGGGAAACAAAACGCCCTCATCCCATCTGTCAGATGATATTGTGCATGGTCCCCTAAAGCAAGCAGCATCGATACTTGAATATTAATCACAGTTCTGAACGCAGCTCCACATTCTAAATTCTGACAAGTGCCACTTTTCTGGACACGAAACAGCAAACGAGGAGACGTCGCAACCCTACTGCTTTACCCAGAAGAGTTCAGTTTTTGGAGGTGAAAACTGAGGACTTTTTTACTTGAGGAAGCAAACGATAAATAAGAGGTTTATTGCACTCGTCTTTTCAGCTATTTCAAAAAGGAGGTCAGCATAAAAAGAGATGTTTCATCACACTCTAAGGCTAATATAAGATAATGCATGTTATATTACATCACTTCAACAGCATGATCCCACTATAAACACTGCACACAGCACACAACTAGGAACCCAGACTTTTAATCAGTCTAATACAAAAAAACACTACTGTAAAGTTACAACCAACAAATTAGCAATATTACTTGTATGTTTCCTAACATGACCACAAGTTCAACTATTCTGTACAGCTAGCAGGTTTTTAATTATCAATACATTAAATTGGACAAAAACAACTATCTAAATTGATATGCTGATACTTCAGAGAAACTACAATAACTGGTACTATCAACCATCATGCTTTCCTCATCTTCAAAACCCCCTAACCTCCACAGCCTTGAGAGGGACAGACATCTTTCAGTGGAGGTCCCATCAGAATATGTTTCCATCTTTGGATTTGTGCTTTTGAATTTTACTCCAATATTGGTGTATTCAACATCAGGTAGGACAATGTGCAGATATTACATTTAGTCACCATATGACAGAACTCCAGAGCTGAGCTCTATAGCATGCACACAGAATAGGCCAAAAAACACAAGTGTTGCTTATCACATCACAAGGTTGAGAACGTTATTTTCAGAGAGATACCCTTCTATTCCTTAACATCTGTGATTCATAAGGCTTCCAGGAGGTATAAATGGAAGACCATGCCGTAGATATAACATCAATGTAGAAACACAAAAGGCACCGGTCACCTCTATATCACGAAGGTCCTAATGACAAAGCAAAATTAGAAAGCAAGGATAAAGGGGAGAATGTGACCATAAGCTAGCATCTGTGACACTATAAAACATCCCACAAATGTTTTTTGCCATGAATATTTCCCCTAAATTAAACCTTTCTGCACTTCCATATACCAGAAATCCCAGTTTGTTCTTTAGAATCAAATTTAAAACCGTTTACTACATATGTACGCAGGTAGAATTCTATGGTATTTGTTCTTTACGTTCTCTCCAACTGGTATTGAGGTACTGAACAGCGTTATTTGGTTTAGCAGATCGCAGTAGCTGAACTAGACTGGCAGTCAGTTAAATCGTTCCTTACAAGCATAGTAGCAAATGTGTTAAAATCCCAAAATCTCATGGCAAACTTGAGTTGTCTGCCCAACTACTTCCTAACGCAAAGATCTGTGGGAAGAACGCTATTCCCTAAATAGTGCACCGCTGTGTGCCATGGCCCAATGTAATGCACAATGGAAGGGTTAGGGTACTATCTGGAACACAGCCTGGATTTAAGGAGACCCATTAAGAAATCAAACATGTTACAAAACATTAGGTACAGTAAGATACTGATTCATTTGCTTTTAAAAGGTAAGGCTCAGTTGTGAATTAAAATTTGCCTTCTATGAAATATACTTCAAGTAATAATCGGGGTGTCCATCGAGGTAAATCTTTCTGTGTTGACCATCCACCTCCCGGCTTAAAAAAAATCCCCAAATAAATACAACCCACATGATACAAATAAAATACCTTTTACTATTATTATTATTATTATTATTATTATTATTAGTAGTAGTAGTAGTAGTAGTAGTATTGCCTACACAATGAAGACTTATTAGATACTTTTCCTTACAAAATTTAGATTATTGTCTGTTCTATTTTCACCTAACTATCAGAACTAAGTCTTGCAAAGCATCATGGGCCTTCATATCTGTACCAGAAATGCTTCGAACAGGATCTTAATTTTTTTCATCATTGTAACTATGGCAATCACAGTAACAGTCCAAACAAAGTTACTTTTTTACTGACCAAACAAGACTAAAGGCAAATAAAGGTTTCTCTGGCACTAAAATAATATAACTAGGTGTATTTTCCTTTTCAAAAACAGGCCATTAACTATTGTAAAAAACAAAAAGAAAGGAACACAGCTACAGTGTGGTCTAAGTACTGAAGGTCATCTCAGGGTCGGTAGTCGATCAAATCTTTCAACCTGATTCTATCGTCAATGCACGGTTACGACTAAAACAGGGTTACGACTTAATCATATTCCAGAGGAAATGCCCATATCAGGAAGACTGAACAGATCAGTTACTGTTATTTAATGTTGCTACTTTGTGAATGCCAAATAAATGATGTGTTCAACAGTCAGGAAAAGCAAATGGTCTTGTTCCAAATTGACACTACAATCACATTTGTCAGTAAATTCATGGCTCAGATTTGATCTGTACATTGCATGCTCTGTGAATACATCGCCGTTTTCTCAGTGCTTTTGGAATCTAATATACTTTGGAAAACTGTCACCACTACAAGGGACTGTTCAATTGACATCTATGAAATGCTTGTTTGGTTGGCCTAAATATAGTAGATGGCAGTTTAATAGTTCTGCAGCACACACTGTTCACACGCTACCCATTTGTACAAATGGTCCTTTCATGGATTCCTAATACTAAACTCTAATAGGATATAGATGTCCCATTTACTGATACGTCTTCAAACTCGTGTTACCTTTGTTACAACAAGTTCTCTGCCTGTGTCAACGCAGTAAAGAAAGAGGTCCATGTGTCATATAAGAGGGAGAATCTGCATTGCAAGATGGAAGGAAAAAACGTGACCAGGATGATTGGAGTTATCAGTGTCTCTGGCTGAATTTGCAGTGAATAAAGCTACAGTCTTTGCAACATGAATCTTGTCTATTGCATTTCATTTCTCCTACAATACATTTCTGCTTCAACACATGGAAACATGTCACAAGAGCGCTAAAGGTGAAGATTTAGTATGGGCAGAAATGGTTCAAACATAGAAACCCTGTGTGATGTGTTGTTTACCACTTATCTTTTACACTCCGGCCATTACTATGATCTGATCGTCCCAAATGAAAGTGGCAGATGCCTGAGATGTATCTGTTGAGTAACCAGGCACAGAAACATAGTGAATGTATTCAAAGGGCAATCCCACCACATGTCAACCTTATTTTCACCATCTAGGTTTAAAAAATACATGTAACAGGAGTTCTAACTTAGTATGCATACGGCATATTTTCAAATGCTGAGATTTAAACCGAGGAGCAACATTGGTGTGGTTAGAAACACGTTACAGGATCTGAAAATGTTTTTTCTTTAATTTAATCCCAGCATTTTGTATATTTTAAATAAAATGTAACCATAGATTATAGAAGCATACCTATTATCAAATGTAAACACAAGGATCGTGCTGACAATGATCAAAATTAGGTTGAACGAGCGTAACACTTCCCTTTAAAAAAATTCTTAACCATTTTTTACATCTATGATTGAGGGCTAAAAAGTACTGTATGCAACACAATAATGTGAGTATAATCTGCCAATTACATCAGGCAAAGAGCTCAACTGGTCTGATACAATCATCTACAATGTGTGTAGCACCACCAGACACAACAAAAACAATACTAAGAACCAAAAAGGAATTGTACACTGTTTGGCTTTTCTATTCCAGAAAATCTAAAAACAGAAATACTACTACTGGCCATAAGCGTAACATTAGTTTCCTCTCAGTTCCTTCCTGCCGTAACTCCAATTTATCAGGCCTTGAAATCTATCAAATCAGCCATGACTTCTGTCTAGACATGAACAATCAAGCCAATCCAACTAAACATCTCTTTCCCCCATTAAAAACCAGGATATAATCCTTCCCTCCAAACCAGGGGATGGGGTCCTGACACCACACCAACCTACTTCACACTGCCACAATGACATATGGCGCGAAAGGCAATTCATAACATACCAAGATGCAATCAATTCATTTTTTTGGCAATGACAGAAAAATGCCTTGGATAAACCAACTTCAGCCATTATTCTATGATAGATCACTTCCGTGCCTATCTGTACTCAAATAAAGTGAACATCAACAAGATTTCCAAGGAAACAAAAGCCCTTGAGACTATGATTGTCTTTTTGATACTGACCAGAACGTAAATATTTCTTAAATTACACAAAATGGAGAAGTACTCTCAGGACAGCATTTCAATCTCATACCAAAACTGAATATTGTACTAGTGTCAATTTGTGAAAAAGGAATTTCCTCTCTAAATGTGATGTAAACAAAACAAAGGAAGAAAAAAATGGAAATGGCTTGCAAGATTAATCACAGAAAAGGGATCTCAAGAGTTCAAGAGAATGTTCTAGAATACTAGAGGCTTCCCCGTGGTACGATGAGGCGAGCCCGCTCCCATAGACTTCATAATAAAGGCCTCACTAATTCTATTCGCCTTGTCTAGCCAATCAGCAGCTGCAAAATGATGTACTGAGGTATCTCAAGAGCAATCTATCGGCTTTCTCTGTACAGTACATGTCAAATAAATATATTTTCAGCCATAGCAGTGATTATCACCTTTGGTCATAATTTATGTTTTGTACCACACTCCTAGCTTAGTAAACACATAACTATGTTGTAGACAATACTATTGCATTGAGATTAAACTGATACTAAAATGCCAACACGTGCGGTGTTCTCCTATGCAAAGAGACATGCTTACATATTCATATTTCAAAATTTTAGCAGCTCTACAAAAATCTCCCCTTGGAAAATGCTAAATAATTTAAGGCTATAAGTTTAAATATAAGCTATTAAAGAAGGAACATCTTATAATCCTTTTGGAAATGTCCGAAATGTTACGTTTTAGCATTGCAGTCTTGGGCAGGACTTCCTTCTGTACGGTTCTTTAATCAAGTCCTCTACTCTACTGTGACCCGTTTTAGCGTTCTTCTTTTGGAAAAGGCTATGCATTCATATACAAAGCCTCCACTACTAATCATATTTTCTGATACGATATTTTAAAAAAATGGCATGAAGGAAAAAAAGTGACTTGAAGAAAACAAAAAGTTAAAACAGTGCTTTTAGCTGTCAGCAATTTTTTGTGCCAACCTAATAAAAAAAGTAGTAAAAAAAAGTACCTATTTATGGGACATTGTTTAAAGGGATTGATGAGTTGGGTATGTTGTGGTTTGTAAATAGCAACCATTTTGGGACATACAGTGGGTATCCCACTCACCTTACAGAGACAGATCACTAAGCAAGAACTACTAAACATCTGGGAGAGGTGACGTGTGCTCTATTTGCATATAAGTTTGACTGCACTTCAGGAGATCGCGCACACACACGAAAGTGGGAGTCCTCGAGGGGGGGGGGTGTTAATGGCGTTACACAGGACGTTTGGAGGGGTCTCACTCAGACAGACAGCCGTCCAGGCCGACAGCGGCGCCGTGGCGGTCTTTGACGTAGCCGTGGTGACGGTGCAGGCCTCCGTTGGGGAGGGGAGCGCAGGCCGCCGTGATGCCACAGTGCTTGAGCAGGTTGAGACCGGGGGAGATGGAGGAGGATGAGGAGACAGAGGAGGAAGTGTCCAACGGAGGGAAAGGCTTCATGGTGGACAGGATCAGAGCCAGGCAGTCAGCCACGTCCTTGTTTGGGGCGCAGGCCAGCGCTGGGGTGTGGCCTGGGACAGAACACAAACATCACATACACATCTGCTTCTGCGATCGAACTATGAATCCGTCTGGACATCGAACCTTCTCCACTGAGCTGCAGTGCTTGTTAACAGGTTAATATTTTCCATGAGGTTAGGGGAAAGGATGAAAGGAAAGCCTCTCTTACCCTCCTCGTCCACAGCCAGAACGGTGGCCCCGCGGCTGAGCAAGGCCTGCACCACGGTGGCCAAACCGTTACGAGCTGCTAGGTGCAGGGGCGTTTGCAGTGCTGTGTTGGTGGCGTTGATGAGGGTGGGGTTGTGGATCTCCCCCAAAATCAGCAGGGCACACATCTCATGAGCCTGTAGGGGGCGACACACACATCACGTTCACATCAACAGTCACCGTTGACACTGGTTTATGAGTTACTGTTTCTTCGACTTTTCTTTACGGGTGTTAATGTCTTTTCTCGTTTCGTCATGTTTTTATGTTGTGTGGACCTCAGGAAGGTCCTGAACACCGGGCCCCGAGAAAAATGCTGCAATTCTGTTACATATTTCTTCCCGATGGCTGATGATATTGTAACATTTGCTCACCTTGCTGCAGGCCAGATGAAGGGCAGTGTTTCCATTGTCGTCCAGCAGCGTCAGGTCAGCTCTGGCTCGATGCAGGAGGATGGCTAGCAACCGCCGTGACAACACGCCAACAGAAATGACACGGGACAACTCTGGGTTACACCTCCACCAAAACACATCGGACACTCGTCCGACATTTGTTCCCCCCAAAAAAACATGTCAGGTTTACTCTTCCTTACAGACCCAGATAAACTTAATCCTCTTGTGAAACAAACCAAACCTCAACGTTTCTTACAACGACTCACCCACAGTGCCGCTCTGCCCGTTGTCAGCGGCGACCATCAGAGCAGAACGCCCGGTGTGGTCGACGGCATTGATCTCAGCTCCGTGGCGTAGGACTAGTTGTAGCCCCGCCACATCCTCGGCACACGCAGCTGAGTGCAAAGGGGTCCTACCGCCAGAGGAAGGGTACCCGAGCACATTAGCACTGGATCGACACTGAGGTACAGCTTGTAAGGCATACCAAGGGAACGTGTCGTAGCCTTACCTTCCTTTACTGTCCCTAGTGTTCACCATGTGCACGCCAGCAGTTTCCAGCAGCATCTCTGCAGCACCACTATGGCCATTCATTCTGCAACACATAAGACAACTTCCTCACTGCCATCCCAAACACAGCGGTACAGGCAGTGAATGCATCATGTATTTTCATGCTGTGAACATAACATCAGGACGGAAAACTACTTACAGAGCACAGTGCAAAGGGGTAAAGGAGTTTCCCTCCGAAGTGACGTTCCTACTAGCTTTGTGTTCAAGTAAAACCTCCAAACAGTCTTCATGCCCTGACAGGAAAAAAAAACAAGCGTTTTAAATATACTCATTCAAATTGATGGCTTTGAAACAAAATATATCCAGGGTTTGTGATGTGTTGGCAATAGACCACGGCTCAATGCTGTGTCCAAGCACCAGTGTTGAGGAAATTTCCTTTAAAAGTAACTAATTAGTTTACTTAGTTATTATTCAAAATGAGTAGATAGTTATATAACTAAGTTACTCTTTTTAAAGTAACTAATTAAAGTACCTCAAGTTACTTGCCTACAATGCTTTTTAAATTTGCTTTTCGGTGTGTCTAGGCCCGCCGTGTCCTTTGATCCGGCCTGCAGCGTTTTAACATTCAGCGTCAAAGCACCATATTTCCCTAACCATATGCCACAAACTAATGCGTGGTATCGTCGGAAAGAGAATGTTCTGTTGCAAATAATGAGGGTTGGTTTGTCCATGTGGGGTTAAACACTGCTGGAGATATTTGGTCTCAAATGTGGGTACTTTTCATGGACTTTTGGTTAACTAATAACATTAGACAGGAAGCAGGAAGGGAAAATGACAAAATAACATTTCTGGTAGGTAGGACATCACCCTGCACTAAAACAAGGAGGTAGGACATCGGCCTGCACTAAAACAGGACATTTTTTAGGGGGAGGATGGCTGGGTTTTTAAAAACGTATAGGGAAATACAAATATGTACTGTACATACAGTGTTTTATTTACTCATTTGTAGGGATGGGACGGTATGAAAATTTCATATCACGATTATAGTGACCAAAGTTATCACGGTTATCAATATTATCACGGTTTTGGTCAAATGAGATGGAAATGTAAAAAAAACGGATACACACACACTGAAAACATTTCAACAAGTTTTATACTTGGAAATCAACAAACTACAAATACATTTAGCAGCTCTAAGCACTT
>JACXGM010019031.1:0-19235 GCA_016801145.1 Umbra pygmaea | reverse complement strand
CCATTCCCCTTATGTTAAACCTAACCTTAACCATTACCCTAAAACATATTCTAAACTTACCCCTACCCTTAAAATACACAATTAGTTGCTTATCAACAGATGGTTTGTTGATAGTTTGTTGATGATATGACTATCAACAAACTATCTGTAGAGCACATACAGATGGAATGTCAGACTCTCCAAATAAAGTGTAACCAAAGTTTTTGATATCTTAGCAAATTTATTAAAAATAAAAAAGCATGCCTTCATTCACAGCCTCTGTTCAATACTTTGTTGAAGCAGCTTTGGCAGCAATTAAAGTCTCAAGTCTTTCTGAGTATGATTCTACAGGTTTGGCGCACCAATTTTTGGCCAGTTTCTCCCATTCTTCTTTGCAGGAGCGTCAGTCAACAGCCATTTCTAGATCTCTCTAGAGATATTCAATGAGGCTCTGGCTGGGCCATTAAAGGACATTCACAGTGTTGTCCTGTAGCCACTCCTTTGTTATTTTGGATGTGTGCTTAGGGTTGTTGTCCTGTTGGAAGATCAACCTTTGCCCCAGTCTGAGGTTCAGAGCACTCTGGAGCAGGTTTTCAGCAAAAATGTCTCTATACATTGCTGCATTCATCTTTCCCTCGATCCTGACTAGTCTCCCAGTCTCTGCCGCTGAAAAACATGCCCACAGCCTGATACTACCACCATGCTTCAATGTAAGGATGGCATTGGCCAGGTGATTAGCGGTGCCTGGTTTCCTTTAGACATGACGCTTGCCATTCAGGCCATAGATTTCAATCTTTGTTTTTGGAGGAAAAAAATTAATTAAATCCATTTCAGAGTAAGGATGTAACATAAAACAATGTGGACAAAGTAAAGTGCTTTTTCCAGGTGCACTGTAGTATATCACTCTATTACTTTTAGGTTAGCTACTTTTAGACCATCACTTTATGAAAATGTATTTGTTAATAAACTATGTCCCATGTGCACCTCATCCATCGCATTTGCTATGGTTCAATTAAAGGGATGTAATTGGCAAAAATTTTGACCTGCTGCCATCATTGTATACATTCGCCTCTCTCTCTGTGCAATTAGTGATTCAAGTATTGATCTGAGACTCAAGTCACTTTTACTACATGGTTCTGCAAGACATCAACTTCATTAACTTGCTGACGAAACCACAGTTAAAGGCAGGATAACTAAAAACTATCAGCATACTGGGAGGAGGAATGCAACCTGGCATTGTGAGAAAACAAAACACTGTATTTTTTGTCGTGCATTATCCGACTAAAGGCTTCAGTGTTGGGTAAACAGCGCAAAATGAATCGTCAATTTGGGCGACATGTGGTTGGATGAACCATGTGCACGCACTTTGTTATCCCACAAATCTGTACAAGGAGTTGCAGAGCTGCCAACAAGGCAGGATTAGAGGGGGAATTGGGAAGGGAGGAAATCTGGAAAAATCACACAAAAAAAACTGAGACACAGCAGAGTCAACACTTAAGTTTTCTGTGTTCACAGAGGAGGACATGAAATACCAACATCACTTATGTTATCTAAAACGCAACCTAAACTGGAAACATTTTGTGCCGCGATTGTTGCAAAATAATTGTAAACAATGAAATTCTGTTAATCAATCATTGTACCTTAACTACTCACACGAGTCAATGAGCATCTGTCTTGCCAAACATTCATATAGAACAGGGGTGGGCAATCTATGGCCCATGGGCCAGATGCGGCCTGCCGGGTCCTTTGATCTGGCCCGCGAGGCGTTTTAAACCCTTCACAGTCTCCCGACGCTCTAGAGCGTCAAGCGCGATTATCTCGCGGAGCGTACATGCTAGCACCTAAAGCTTGGTAACATTGGAAAGAATAGGATCAGCCGAAAATAATGAGTGGTGGCTCATCCATGTGGATCTTTCAGAGCCGGAGCTATAGTGCCTCGAATAAGTCTGACATGTTTTTTTTTTCGCTAAACACATTACAGACAGGAAATAGGAAGTGAAAATGACAAAATAGCAACTATGCAATGATGTAGGACATCATCCTGCACAATACCAACATGGTACCAATATGGTTGGAAAGAGGGGGTTCCGCTGATAAAATAATGCTAATGCAAATAATGAGGAGTGGTTTGTCCATGTGGATTAATGACAGCCGGAGATGTCGCATCTCAAAGTTGGGTACTTTTCACTGACTATATTTAGGTAAACTAAAAACATTACAGACAGAAATCAGGAAGTGAAAATGACAAAATACCATTTATGCAAAGAGGTAGGACATCACCCGGCACTACAACAGGTTATTTGGGGGGGTTCGGGAAAGCTGTGGTTTTTTATGTATAGGGAAATAGTAAATATATGTAGGCTAGTGTACATACAGTCACAGTGTTTAATTTACTTAATTATATGTCCCCCAAACTTAGTCATACTGGTTCTCAAGACCTGGGGGCATGCCAATTTGGATTTTACATTGATGTTCATCATGGTTTACAAGTATTTTACAATAAATACAATTTTGTATTTTTTGGCTGTATATGAAATAATGCATAAAATTGTCACAAATGTTTGGGTTTGATTTATTCTTGTAGCCAACAGTCAACATGGGCAAAAAACAATTTTTGAATCAAATTAATTTCCATATGCACTGTTGTCTTGATTTGCTGGTGTAAAACAAAACATTTATTTTCTGTAGGATACGCACCTAACTGTGTAGGGGGCGAGGTTAGTTTAATTAAATAATATTTCCTATTGTTCATTCATCGCTATAAAATGCGGCCCTTCAATTGGTTTCAAAAGCTCAATGTGGCCCTCAAGCAAAAATAGTTGCCCACCCCTGATATAGAACCTGGTTCTACTGCAAGTCCCACTCTCATTGGTTGACACAATCACTTTTCCACACGTGGGTCATTGAAATGATTGGCCTAGGCATCAGTTAGGGGTTAAGGGTCAAAGTGGTCCTGACCTCTGCTTGGCCGAGGCACATAGGGCCTTGCTGGTTGCGTCCATCATGTTGCCGGCCTTGGTGCGGTCATGTTCTGCCTGGAACCTCAGGAAAAGCCCCAGCTCGTTCTCTTCCTGAGACAGGTCTGCAACACAGGAAGACTTCAACTTAACCTGAACCAAAATTGACTCTTACCATAATGCAAAATAACTTAACCATAGCAAAACTGTAATCCCAGCACAACAAAACCTCATTAGATCTGTGTCACTGGGAGGTCAACTGGGTCATCCACCATCATAACCTCACTTCTTATCACTACATCTGTCTGCACTAAAGGGTACATCTGTAACAACAACAACATGTTGAAGTCTGTTTCTTTCATATTTGTACTGTCTCACACAACCTACAGCACTCTGCCAATATATTGACGCATCCCTGCTACAAACATGGGTTTTCTATATGTCTATAGTCTATATGTATACCACTAGACATCGTCGGAGCAGTAGTCATTGGCTCAATCTGCTAATTTCAACAACCAACCGCCCAGTACACTCTCTGCCATATATCTCTCCTATGCCGCTGTTTGAATAAAATGAACAATGACTAAAACGTTACTTAGAAAAGTTGCTTCCCACAAGGCCAACATCAATTGAAAGATGCTCCTGGCTCTTATGTGCTGTTTGCAATAGCCTGGGGACAAGGACACCTCAAACCTAGCCATCATAAGGCCGGTCTGAGGCAAACAGGAAGGCAGTAGAATAGAACTGCATGACGTGAAATTGTCATGTCACCTTCCTGGATATTTCTCAGGGTATAACTCATACGTTATGGGGCGTCAGGGTCATAGTCAGGTGCTAACATGAATCTGAAGGAAATTTTAACATGAGGGGTGTCTAAAATATGTATTTTTTCATCAGGAATTCAAATATGAGTTTATCTTTTAGATAGAATGACTTTAACCTACCGGTACATCATTTTTGTATTTCAAAATTGCCAATTTTAATCTTTCAAACCACTTTCATAATATATTAACAGATAAGGGAAATCATATATTTACAGAGCCAAATCAAATTTATATATTTAGAAACTAGTGAACAGCATGAATGACTGGATACAATGACAAGGAATCCCCTGAACTTTGTTAGGTTGCACAAGTCCTTCTTTGATTCGTTCTTGGACATCAGCCTCCTGCCGGTCTCCTGAGCCCTGATCCCTCAATCACTCCTTTGTTGTGAAAAGTACTTATCAGAAGACTCAGACACCATTTTAACAACCCTCTCAATACTTTGCGTGTGGCAAGGTCAGTTGAGCACCTCCATGGGGGTGAGGTTTTTCACCTCTGAGGTGTTTAGGGGGCAGGTGAGAAGCATCACAATTGATGTCAGGTGTCCTTCTGGTTCTGACAGAGTCCCCCAGCTGAGTCTCTGGGTCCCCCTCTTCCCTGATGGCCAGGATTCTATCCACACCCTCAATCTTCTCCCTCTGGTCCTCAGAGCACAGCAGTGTTTGGAGTATGGCTTCACTGTGGGCATACCAAGCAGATTTCTCACTGTCGGCATCACAAGGTCCAGCACTTCCTTCCTGAGACTTAAGGCAGTCCAGCTGAAACAGGATGTGCCTAGGCCCTTCAATCCAGGAGTGCTTTACCTCCAACAGAAAGCACTATCCCTGACAATCTTATAGCTATTTTTGATCAGTTGAGAGATCTTGAATGACCTTGTCCAGAAACCTGATCAGGAACAGAGCTCTGGGTGAAGTTTGGATTAATATTCAAGTCTGGAGCAGAATCAAGGAGCTTTCCTATTGGTCCAGAAAACTTGTCTGACTGAGTAGGTCAGATCAATAATGAGATGGTTCAGGGGTAGTTCACCAGCGTGCAGGTTGCACACCAACCAGACCAGTTTTCTAATGTTCCTCATTACTCCATCATTTATACCAGTGTGACATTCGTTGAGTCTCCTCCAATGGCTCACAAGGTCCCTCTCTTTTAGCCAGGAATACAGGACCTTAACAATCTGTTAAGCATGTGGCTCCTGCTTAGTTTCTTTTTCTGGGGTAAATTGGAACAGATAGTAACTGCCAGGCTCAGTAGAAACACTATCGTGTTCTTTCTGGATCTTTGCAGGAAAAGATTGGCCACTGCCCTCAGCTTCCAACATCACATTAGTCAGGTCAATCCTCCCATCAAAGAGGATACAGGAGATCCCCCCCCCCCTCTTCCCTGTATTTCTCCTCAAACTCTTCACCCAGCTCTCTCATCAACTTCTCCTGTGCTCTCTTCACCTTGTTCTTATCAATCACTTTACTTGTCTTCTGTGATGATTCCTGCATCAATCAGGGCTGTGGTTGCTATAGATGCAGTTGGCCTCAGCCCTATGCCATACCTTGTGTTTGAATCTCATCATAGTTTTTTTTCAGGGAGAAACTCATCTTGAGCATTACTTCTCTTCAATCCCATATCCTGATCACCTGCCAAATATCTTTCCTGGCTGCCTTCTCTGTTGCTTCAGCATTTTCTTATTTGCTCATTCTCCTTTTCTCTGCCTTCAATCCCATCTGATGCTTTTCTAATGTCCTCTGGTCTAAAGACCATTCCCAAAGCCCCAGGGCAATGATCGGGACATCTGCCCTACATAGAATGCCTTCTTTTAGATGGGACGTTACACGGGTGTCCTGACTCTCTGTGGGTACTAAAGATCCCATGGCACTATTTGTAAGAGTAGGGGTGTTAACCCTAGACCATTTCCAATCTGGCCCTCATATCATCATGGCAACCTAATCATTCCTATCTCTCAATTGGCTTCTTCATTCCCCTCTCTCCCCCCTTCTCCTAGGTAAACTAACAAACAAATCAGACCAGGGTATATGTCCCTCATCAGCTGGTTGACTGGGTAGTTCCTCCGGTCATCTTCACATTGCTCTCTGAAGTATTTGCCATACCTCAGGATATCGCTCACAGTTGGAAGTTCAGATGCCAACAGCTCTCCTCCTTCCCAACAATATTACTCAAATGAAACTTGATGTCTTTCTTGTTCTGACTTGAGCCATTTCTTCCACAAGCAACTATTATATAAATCAGTTAAATTCTTGGTCCATCCCTTCTCATTAAGAACAAAATGGCAGACTGGACTCTCCACAACAAAAGATGCAATTATCTTTGTAGCTTTTTTTCTGACTGAATTGGTGCTTAACTCCTCCAACTGCTTAAGTGGGTCTACTTAATCAGGGTGATGATCTTGCTTATAGAAGGGAGGTTCAGTCTTTTTATAGCTGGTGTGAGTCAAACTTTTTGAAACTGAATGTAGAGAAGACTAAAGAACTCGTGATTGATTTTAGAAAGAAAAAAGGTCCTTCCAGTTACAATTAATGGTCAGTTGATTGAAATTGTGCAGTCATAAATTTCTAGGTGTCCATCTGGATGAAAAATTAAACTGGAAAGAGAACACTAATGTCCTAATGAAGAAGGCTCAGTCGAGACTGTTCTTTTTAAGAAAACTCAGATCATTCAATATCAGCACAAAGCTCTTAAAAGTTTTTTACCAAGGGATTTTAGCTAGTGTTCTTTTTTATGCTGTACTTTGCTGGGGGGGCAGTATATCAGTTGAGGACAAAAATAGGATAAATAAGCTGATCAAGAGAGCTGGGTCAGTTATTAGTCTTAACCCAGATGTACTGGAGGTTACTGTGGAGAAGAGGATAGGTTCGAAATTAAAAATTGTCCTACTTTTTGAAGGCCATCCACTACACAATTTGTTCAAAGGACTAAGAAGCTCTTTTAGTGAGAGATTGGTAATGCCTCGGTGCTCTAGTGAGCGCATGAGAAGGTCATTTGTTCCTGCAGCTGTCAGATATTTCAATGAACACTGTTAATTGTTGAATAATATTATTGTCTTTTATAGTGTTTATTTGTTTATTTTGTTTATATATTTATTGAACTGTGAAATCAAATTATTATTATTTTTTTTCAAATTGGGTTTAATCAGGGTCTATTAGTCTCCTAATGCAGAATTATTTATGTATCTGTCTGTTAGTTGTGTGTTGTGTTTGATGGTTGTATGGTTGGTGGAAAACCAGTTTCCCTATCGGGATTAATAAAGATCGATCTATCTAACTATTGGTTACTTTGAAGATGATGGACATAATGAACAGACACAACATTGTGTTTCACAATGTGAAATATCAACACATTTCCTGGATCCCCATTAGAAAATTAAACTATCTTTAAATTATAGGTCAGATTTTTTTAAACTTTAAGGCCTAAATTAATTAAAATTACATTTCTCACTTGATAAACTTCCTCAAACAACCATATTATTACAATTAACGAGCTAGATGGTACAACAAAGAATTTGGTTAATTCCAGAATAATAGCAGAGAAAACTACAAAATGTAACAATATTCAACTGCAAATTGATGTAGGTTAAGGTTATCAGAATTGTAAAAATATTCAGATTTGTGTTTTACACACCAAAATACATTTGACCACCCTTCTTAATTGATTTACAAAAAATACAGAGTATGGCCCACCCTAACATTACATTGAGACAATATCCAGTGCATATAGCTGTGGTGGAGTCAGTTTGCTACACTCTGGAACATTCAGTGACACATTCTTCAGTGGTTTCTTAGTGTTGTCCAGTGTGGTGGTTGTGTGCCTTCAAGCAGCTTCCTTCGGTCCAGAACAAATTCACATTCAACACACAAACAAATGGATTGCAGCTTGCTTCCGTTCTACTTCTAATCAAAACCCATTAGTTAAGAATGCCAGATGTCCCTCCCCTCTAACGCCCTTATCAAATGGTTTTTGTAAAAGAGATGAGGATAGATGAGACAAGGTATTGTGAGTATGCAATTCAGACAGTCTAACCGTAGTAAAAAGGTAGCTCACGTGTGATTCTTCGCTGGTATTTCTCAATCACCTTCAGCAGCTCAGTGCAGGTGGTCTGGACCGAACGGAAGAACTAAGGACACAAAATAGAAACCAGACAACAAATATGGCAGCAACTGACAATATATTTAATGCACAGTAATATACGTAGACAACCTGCCAGCCAACCAACCAGTCAGTTTTCCAAACCAATCAGTCAGCTACTACTTAAGCCACCAGTTAGGTCTTGGTTTTCTGTAGCACTAACCCATTCTCTCTCAATTCTCTCTCTCTACCTATGATAGAAAGCCATGTTGTCTCATGGTAACATAACACCAAACTACTTTAGCTAAATTAGGAGGGTCAAGGGTTGTGTAACAATAAAAGGTTAGGTTTAGGAGGGCCTTGATGTATTCTGGGCACAGTGTCACTGGAAGGAGTCTAGTTTTGAATCTACTTTACTACTAAATGCTCAAACCCAGATGGAGCAGCATTCTGACCCCAACCAAGTCTGCATCTGTCTGATGGCCAGCATTATGGCTTGAGGCACAGCCGCGAGCGCGCGCGCGCCCACCCACACACACACCTCCAAGTTTTAATATCCATCTATATTTCTGGGATACTCCACAGATACATGTTTTTCTACTGGCCAAGGGAAGGCACTAAAACAGTACCACATTTATAAGAACTGTTCTCCACAGATACATGTTTTTCTACTGGCCAAGGGAAGGCACTAAAACAGTACCACATTGATAAGAACTACAAACAGCCTTTATGTAATTCCACAGGGATAACTCTCCAAGTGAAACTGAAGCTTCAGAGCAAAGACTCACAAAAACAAAGAGTTAGATTGTATGTAATCTCATTGCCAGACACTCCCACTCAATTTGCAGAGGGTCAGGTGGAGTCTCGCTTTAAATATGGCCTTCGGGCTATCCCCCAAAATCGTCAGTGCTCAATCTCCCACTACATCCTCCCAAGTATATCCTGTGTACTGCTGTTGGATTTAGATTTAGAAACATCCATCAGTGCTGTTATTCAGTATGCTGACAAAAATAAAAAGTTTGCTTTGTTAAGTCCCTGCCTCAAAGCCAGCTTTGAGTGGAAAGCGTAATGTTATTTGATTTGTGATTTTTCACAATTTCTCTGACCTCATATTTACTCTTGTCCAATTTCCCACTAACCCTGCCTTTTCAGAAACTCTTAACTTCTTGGACGGATGCAGAATAGTGAATGGCGCACAGATGGTTCATCCAACCACTTGTCGCCGAGCCAGCCGATACTTTTCGCAATGGTCATCCAACACAGAAGACTCAGATCATGTGTGGGATGATTAAACTCAACAACTATACTTCCGCAACTGAACTTACAGGCGCCCGATCTGTACACAAGTAGTTGCTGGAGAGCGAAGTGGCAAGGTAGATAAATCGGACCTTTCTATCCCAAAATTCAAACAATGCTATACCAATTTGCACGGCCTCATGCCTGAGGTTCTGAGCAAATTCGGAGAAGCCATAGTCAGGCTCAAACCATTGACTATCATGATGTAGTTTGTCCTGCATGGCAGCGACTTTGCCCACTAAGCCACACGGACCCCCCCAAATGTTATGTTTTATTGTTATAGAGTGGGAGACAGAACGGTTTCCTTCAAATCGGCCATCTCCCACTGGTGGTAGCTGTAACATATATTTTCTACCCACCAAAAAAAAAAAGTGTCCCCAATAGTGCAATTCTTGCACCCAATATCGTATTATTAAAAACATTGGAGCCCCCCAATATCTTCTTAAATGTTCATTAGTCCTCATACCGAGCTGGACCACTGACCATCCGACTGCTCCTGGTACACATTCAAGCCACCAAAGGCAAAATCTCAACATCTGTGCTACACTCCAGGGAAAGCGATTTGTCCCAGAGTAGCAACCACGCCTCACCATTCCAAATCAGTGTGATCGGCCCAGTGTCCGAGCAAATGCACCTGTCAGTTTTCATCCGGTGACACAAATCATCATGGTGTGCTTCCCAGTTCAGTGATAACAGCCGAACTCTACTTTCCACTGCGATAGTGTTGAACATGTATGGAGTGCCCTCGTCTTAATGGAGTGGAGGCAGGCCTTTGCACCCCAGTCGAAAAATAACTTCAGTTTTTGGCCTTTAGCCTTCTGTTAATTAGCATTTGTGCTGGCAAGCCACATCCACCAGTATGTGTTGCGGTTCTCCAAGAATTCAACATAGGGGTCTGACCCATCCATTTCTGCTAGTGCTGGGCGGTATACCGGTTCACAC
Organism: Umbra pygmaea; assembly: GCA_016801145.1. Taxonomy (NCBI): domain Eukaryota; kingdom Metazoa; phylum Chordata; class Actinopteri; order Esociformes; family Umbridae; genus Umbra; species Umbra pygmaea. The sequence goes on along the minus strand of JACXGM010019031.1, from coordinate 9,169 downwards.
CGAATACCGGTGTTTATTTTTGTTATGATATGAATTTTTTATATACCGCAATACCGGTGTATTTGAATACATAACGTCCGGAAAGCTACGATGCACGACAGTGTTTCAGTTTGGACCCTTTTCAATGTGGCGCTTCTAAACACGCATGGTGCGACTGCGAGGCGTGGTTAGGGTAAACTAGTACTCAGGCGCCGGTTGCACCACCTGGACATGTATAGGTCACTATAAAATGCCCTTTACGTAGGGCTTTATTTATACCTGTTGCACCAGCCGGGCGTAAGCTCTCTCAATGAGCTACGCATAGTAGCTAGCAGGCCAAGCCAGGGTGCAGGCTGTGACTCTCTGATTGCGTTAAGATTTAGCTGTAATTTCTTTGGAGAAAGACCGTTTTGTTCAAACAAAGATACAGGGCACATTATTTACGTTAGCAGTGAACTACATGGATTATCAATCAAATGCCTGGAAATTGCCAACGTCTTGTTTGTTAACGGTACTAACTATGTTAGAAACAAATCTTGATCAGTCACTTTCAGCTGTGCGATTCATCCCAATACGTAGAACATAGTTTTCCATCACTACAGTATTGAACATTAATGCTTGTTAAGACTGACGCTTCACTGCCCTTCTTCATGCTAAATTGTGAATATATTTTCTGTTATCTTTCTCAAGTAAGGACAATGGTAGTTGTTTTGTCTAACTAAAGTTGGTTGAAGCAGCAAATTCCATGTAATTTCCATACCGTAGTGCACAGCACACACACGCATTCTTTGGCTTTGTAACTCAAAACAATTAGAAACAGGTTTACTTATTTACATTTCTCTTGCAGGCACAACGAATTTAGGGATCAATTTATTATTTGTGGAATTTATAATTACATTAAAATACTATGTTTTTAAGCCAATTAAATGCAAGTATTTTAATGGTAGCTACTCTTTTATGGCTTTATGGCTTATGGAACGAAACGGTTGCCAGTGGGCAACATTGAAAGGATTAAAACTTTCTTCGTCCATTTGATCTATTTGGATTAAGGAAAGAACATAGCAACTATCACTAGAAATACTCTGATTTCACGAACGCGCATTACGGTGGATTTAGCTATGACTAGTCTTATTTTTATTTGGTGCAACTGTAAATTCTACACACAACATTGGATACGAGCAATTTGCTCCACCACCTTAGCCACAAGCACGTCTTGGAATATCTAAAAATATGAATATACTGCAATAATTTGTCTCTCAACCAAAAGAAAATGCTGGGAACACCTGATTATGTATGGAAAAAAATAAAAATACCGTCATATACTGTGAAACTGGTATAATCTTGAAAAATACCATCCATCCATCTTCATCCGCTTATCCGGGATCGGGTCGGTATTAAAAAATACTGTCATATACATTTTTGGTCATACCGCCCAGCACTAATTTCTGCCTTGTCCAATATACTTTTCACAATTTGAACACTCTATCCTGCCAATCCATTCCCTAATGGATGTCTTGGCAACACCATGGTGTGTTTCAAGTTCCAGGCTTTGCTGAAGGCTTTGTAATCAACACTGGCATATTGGGGCGTATTGTCAGACTTTATGACATCTGGAATACAGTGTCTGGCTAACACTGACATGCTAAAATCTGATGACTGTCGCAGTCTTAGTGTAGGGCATTTGTGCCACATCCTAGAACCTGGAGTAGTAATCAACAATATTCAATAACTCACTTCCACACCAAGAAAACAGACAGTGCCTAAAATTTGCCGTGGTCCGAGTGACGTTTCATGAGGGAGTAGAGTCCCTTCAATAGACTAACTTTGGACAAATTGATTGATATTTGCATTGTGGCAGAATGAAAGCAAAGCAAATGCAAGGTTTTAGTTTGAAGAGAACAGCGTACACGCTGCAGTACATAGCACGAGCGGTAACTCACAAGCCCGACTATAACTGGGATACATGCACAGCACGCGGCAGGGAGGGTCAAACAATATAAATTCAGAGCGAGACAGTTAAGCACACAGACCGAGATAACATATTAGTGTGTGATACTGTAGCTAAATGAATATATAACCTGCCTATAGAAAAAAATGTGCCAACTGGAAAAAGACTAACCACTTTGCAAAAGGTATGCAGGAGCACACATGAATGAAGTACAACCAGAAAGTGAGGATGTAGGGGAGTTAGATTTCATTATTGATACAATCACTAGCAGCACAGGTAAAAGAAACATGGCATGTAAATATAGACATAGAAGGAAATGAGGTTAAATTTTAAAGTAGACACAGAAGCACAAGCAAACCTTAGCACCAAGCAAGACATATGCTTATTACAGTCGTATGCAAACGTTTAAGCACCCCTGACAATTTCCATGATTTTCATTTATAAATAATTGGGTGTTTGGATTAGCAATTTCATTTTGATCTATCAAATAACTGAAGGACACAGTAATATTTCAGTAGTGAAATTAGGTTCATTGGATTAACAGAAAATGTGCAATATGCATCAAAACGAAATTAGACAGGTGCATAGATTTGGGCACCCTTGTCATTTTGTTGACTTGAATACCTGTAACTACCAAGCAGTGATTAATTGGAAAGCACAATTGCTTTGTTGAGCTCATTAAGCCTTGAACTTCATAGACAGGTGCATCCAATCATGAGAAAATGTATTTAAGGTGGCCAATTGCAAGTTGTTGTTCTCTTTGACTCTCCTCTGAAGAGTGGCAACATAAGGGGCCTCAAAACAACTCTCAAATGACCTGAAAACAAAGACAGTTCAACATTTCGGTTTAGGGGAAGGCTAAAAAAAAGCTACTGCAGAGATTTAAGCTGTCAGTGTCCACTGTGAGGAACATAGTGAAGAAATGGAAGACCACAGCCACAGTTCTTGTTAGGGCCAGGTGTGGCAGGCCAAGTAAAATATTGGAGGCAAAGGATGGTGAGAACTGTCAAAAACAGCCCACAGACCACTTCCAAAGACCTACAACATCATCTTGCTGCAGATAGTGTCACTGTGTATCGTTCAACAATTCAGCGCACTTTACACAAGGAGAAGCTGTGCGGGAGAGTGATGCAAAAGAAGCCTTTTTTGCACACACGCCACAAACAGAGTCACTTGAGGTATGTAAATCCACACCTGGACAAGCCAGCTTCATTTTGGAAGAAGGTGCTGTGGACTGATGAAACAAAGATGGAGTTATTTGGTCATAACAAGGGGCGTTATGCATGGTGCCAAAAGAACACAGCGTTCCAAGAATCACTGTTCAAGTTGACGGTTGCATGGATTCCACTCAATATCAGCAGATACTTAGGAATAATGTAGAGGTTTCAGTCACAAAGTTAAAGTTATGCCAGGGCTGGATATTTCAACAAGACAACGACCCAAATCTACTCTGGCATTTAGGCAGAGGAACAAGTACAATGTTCTGGAATGGCCATCCCAGTCCCCATATCATTGAAAATCTATAGGTTGATTTTAGCCTGATCGTTTTGGTCTCAAGAAGGGACTTCCCAAAACACATAAATTCAGAAAAGTACTTTTACTCAAGTAAATGTCCACCTCTGCTCTCAGATGAGTCATCACACCTCACTACATTCAATACTCCATTTGGCAGGTACAGATATCTGTAGCAAACAAGGTGGGCTTTTTGATGACCTTCTGATATTCACCTGGGACAAGAAGGAACACGATGATCAACTAACAGTTGTTCTGGAGAGGACTAGGAGTGGGAACTTGAAGAGCAAAATCTGTGTCCTGGGTCACATAATCCAGATGGACTCAAACCAGACCTCAGCAAAGGTCAGGCAGTCGAAGAGATGGAGATACTAAGTAATAATCCCGGACAGGAGGGATGATCACATATCTTGCTAAATTCATTCCACACCTCTCCACACTCACAAAACATCTCAGAGAGCTACAACATTGCATGACAATGGAAAAAAAGAAAAGAAAGAAAAAGACATTGCATGGCAATGGAATGAGCAACATGAAGCAGGACTGGCTAATATCAAGAAGACACTGGTGAGCAGAGAACAGATGTCACTAAGCAAAGCATGTTCAGACACACTGTCTGACATGGAACAACACAGGTTACATTTTTCCATCTCCCTACCTCCACTTTTTCTAGTTCTCTCTCTTGCTCTCTCTAAGAATGACTGGGGTGTTTGTTATCTGCTATAACAGCACCAGATCTATAAATGCACACTGAACAAACGGCTTTCAGTCTCCTGCACATCAAGGTTAAAGCAAAAGTATATTTTTTAAGATATTTTGGGGGGTATATTTTTATTTTTTTATGACAGGACAGGAGGAAGCAGAAGCCAGGGCGACAGGTAGGGGGAGACAGAGAGGAAGGGCACAGACAGTCGGCCGAGCCAGTGCTCGAACCCCTGTCGTACTGCGCAGACGGGACTTAAGCTGAATTCACACCAGACACGGCAAAAAAATCCCTGTACCGCATCGTAATGCAGACACACGTGTACACTGCAATCAACATCGTAATCAATCTTCCGCATCTACAAGATGGTAGCCAACATTGCATACAACTGTCCACCTCCAGCAAGTGGACTGACAGGAGCTGTTTTCAGTTTAGTATTCATTGACAATACGAAAACTATCTACTGAGCTGTCAAAGCTTGTCTTGCAATCTTACACACCCATGGATGAAAGCGACATATTAGCTCTTTCTCTGAAGTAAATCAACTTCCGGTTCTGGCACCGTACGGCAAAGCACCGCACAAATTTGATTATTTTAACTCTTGCGAAACACCCGCCGCACCACATCCACATTTTGCCGGTAGATTTGCCGCAGCGGTGCGCATTGCTTCCTATTGAAATGAATGGACTTCCGCCGCAATGCAACCAGATTGCCGGATCTGTTGTGAATCCAGCTTGAGATCTCTACACCAACTCCGGCACGATGATAAAGCAAATGTCAACGGTCAGGATCCTACCTCCAGTTTGGCGTCAAGGTCGGCATCAGAAGCTACAACGTACTCGTCCTCCTTTTTGCCCGTCGCCTTGATCAGAACCTGTTTCGTCTTCCAGAACTTTTTCTGCATGCGGGCCATGACCGAGCTGTCCTCGCCTAGCAAGGCACGGCCACCACTTAGCATATCACCTGCAAACCTTCAGTGTTTAGAAAGGGGGGCGTTAACTTTCCGTTACTTTAACACAACAATTGGTGCAATTTAACTTAAGGTTTTTAATTACTGAACAATGTCATCAATAGTTCAATACATACCCCTCCATTTTCTGTGTGCTTCGTTTGTTATTCTGTTACATATACACACTGTCTGAAATCTGAATAATATATGCAATTAGTTTGATATTTATGAAACTTAGATGTAGTTACCACTCAATAAATAAAAGGTGAATTAATACACGCAGATTTTGGCAAGTATGCTGCTTTGCCCGCTGTTACTATAGATACAGACAATTTGATAAATAACAACTTGAGTGCTGCTGATCAAATCCAGTATACAATAGACACCTGCTAGTGTAACATGTAGACTGAGACGTTGAGCTCCAGTTGGCTGCCCAGATGGTGTTTGGTTACGATGAGGATATTGGTTTAGTTAAGTAATTTATGGTGAAACAGGTACCTGTACAGGTGCGAGTGGCACCCGACATTAACATGCAGTTATCACAACACTGAACACATCTTGTACCTAAAAAAACGTGCATTTGGTAAAAACATTTAACAAACCAGCTAGTGTTCAACATAGCTTCAGTGGCTAATGTTAGCAACGTTTTCCAGATGCGCAGGAGACATCACAAAATACTACGTATGAAATGTTGACTCCAAAATAAAGTAGGCATACATGTTGCATCATCGCAATGTTTTGCCTTTACCTTAATACAAGCGCTGCCAAGAAGTCCTTTTGTCCGAGTCATAAAGAGCGTTTAGCCGTGTAGCTGTAGCGAGTAAGCAGCTGCTGGCAGCCACCAGACTGGGCTGACTCTAAGAAACAGGATATGCAACGTGTCTGTACTCTTGTCTTGCCACTGTGTGGCCACAGTTTGCAATTTTTGGACAGTACAGGACAAACCAATTGGAGGAAAATTATAAAGCAAGACAATTGGATCTCGTATTGACTAATGAGAAAGGCCTATTTCAGAAAATCAACCTAATCACAGAACATACATCCGTAAATGAATGCTCTTTAACCATAGAAACCTGGTAACGTGTTATTTATTAAACACTTGTGCACAGGATGCCTGCCAATATACCCAAAACACACATCCAGGCTGTCAGAACTACCTTTAGAAAAAAGAACAAGACCGTATACTTCAGATCATGGAATGGCCAGCAGTGTCCAGTGACCCCACCGAGCTGTTTTTTGATGAACTGGGCAGAAGGTTATTAGCTAAAGCAACAATCTGCAACAGTGTTGGGACTGCCATTCTTAACATTATTTGATTCTATCGTACAAAGAATGTCACAAGTGTTTTGGCTGTTATATCTGCAAAAGGTGGCTACTTTAAGGGAAATATTTAAACTATAAAATATGTCTTTAAACAATTCCATGATTTATTTTTATCTCCAATGTTTTTTTTTAAATGCTTTAATTTCAGAGTCCACTGAGACAAACAGTACATTTCAATAAATACACAAGGTGTTCTAAAACTTTTGACCATTAGTCTTTGTACAGCAGTTAATGGAGAATCTGTATTTTTGGAAGCGTTCTTGTAAATATTAAGAATGAGTCTTCTACCTACATAACTGTAGCAGTTGATAATATCATATCTAAATAATGGAGAGCTTCAATCAACAATACATTGTCTAAAAGAAATATTGTAACAACAGTAAGAAAACAGAAATAATATAATTATCACAAAGACGATTTCTGCATTCCAAAAAGCATACAATAACAATGGCAGGTGCTAAATATAAATTCTGTATGTATGCATGCATGTACAGTTCGGTCTGGAAATAATTGGACACTGACAAGTTTTGGTATTTTGTCTGTTTACAAAAAATCATTCAAGTTACAGTTAAAAAATGAACATGGGCTTAATGTGCAGTCTCGCAGCTTAAATTTGAGGGTATTCACATCCATATTGGAAGGATTTAGGATTTATAGCCCTTTAATATGTACCCCCCTCTTTTTCAATAGACCAAATGTAATTGAACAATTTACTCAAAAGCTGTTTTCTGGACAGCTGTGGTCTATTCCTTAATTATTTTCTCATCAATTAAGGTGGTAAAGGTCTGGAGTTGATTCCAGGTGTGGCGTTCACATTTGGCCGCGGTTGCTGTAAAACTGCAACATGTGCTCAAAGGAGCTCTGAATGCACGTGAAACAGGCCAAGGCAACAGTAGTGGTGAATTATCATAGGATCCTTTCCTTGGTAAAGAAAAACCCCTTCACAACATCCAGCCAAGTGAAGAACACTCTCCAGGAGGTACGCATATTATTGTCCAAGTCTACCGTAAAAGAGAAGACTTCAGCAAATACAGAGGGTTTACCACAAGGGGCAAACAATTCATAAGCCTCAAGAATAGAAAGGCCAGATTTTGCCAGACAACATCTACAAAAGCTGACCCGGTTGTGAAATAGCATTAATTGGACAGATAAAACTAAGATCAACCAGTACCAGAATGATGGGGGGGGGGGGGAGAGTATGGAGAAGGCTTGGAACGGCTCACGATCCAAAACATCCCACAGTGGAGGCAGTGTGATGGCATGGGCATGTATGGCTTCAATGGCACTGGGTCTCTAGTGTTTATTGATGACGTGAAAGAAAGAAAGAAAGAAAGAAAGAAAGAAGCAGCCGGATGAATTCTCAAGTGTATAGGAATATATTGTCTGCTAAGATTCAGCAACGTTGATTTGACAGTGCTTCACTTCACAGATGGCCAATGACCCAAAACACACTGAAAACCACTCAGTTTTTTAAGGTAAAGTGGAATATTCTGCAATGGGTGAGTCAATCACCTGATTTCAACCAGATCGAGCATGCAATTCACGTGCTGAAGACAAAACAAAAAGACCCCAAAACAACCCAAGACAGCTGCAGTAAAGGCCTGTCAAAGCATCACAAAGACAGAAACCCAAGCAGTCATTGCCTGCAAAGGATTCTCAACAAAGTATTAAAAATGACATTTTATTTATGATTGTGATAATCTGTCTAATTACATTTGAGCCCCTGAAATAAGGACACTGTGTATGAAAATGGTTGTAATTCCTAAACGTTTCATACAATATTTTTGTTCAACCCCTTCAATTACAGCTGAAAGTCTGCACTTCAATTGCATCTCAGTTGTTTAATTTCCATTCCATTGTGGTGGTATACAGAGTCAAAGATATGAAAATTGTGTCTGTCCAAATATTTTTTGGACCTAAATATATGTATTTGTGTGTGTGTCCCCCTCTTCAGTCTATGCTCCTGCGTCTGACTCGCATGCTGTGTATCTGTAGGTGTACAACTTGTTGTCAGCTCCTCCACTCAACATCAACTGCAAGAAGAGAAGACATGAAGTATAATAGTCAGAGGAAATAAATACATGTTATCTATATGGCTAAGACCCCAGCCTATATGTGTTATCTACCCAGCTATGACTCCAGGCTATACAAATTATCTATACAGCTACTGCATGACTCCAGGCTATATGCATTATCTTTACAGCTATGATTCCAGGCTGTGTCATCTCTACAGCTATGACTCCAGATTTGATGTGTTAGTCGGTTGGTGTCTAGACATAACACTTGTGTGCATGTTTGTGTGTGGTGTCTTACCCCGCTCTCTGTCCAATCAACACAGAGCACTTTGTCCTCATGTGCAGATACATCATACAGAGGAGCCTTGCAACTGAAACACACACAAATATTAACTTTGCTAGCAGTTTTAACCCATGAACAAAGTACATAGTAAATGTTGGAGTTGTTAGCTGGTCCATTAACCAAACCCTAAACCCTAAATTATAGTGCCTAAAAACACACAGACCTCCTGACGTCCCAGAGTTTCACCAAGTTGTCCAGGGAACCAGACACCAGCTGGTGTTCATGGGAAGGAGCCCACTTCACCGCTGTGACCCAGCCGCTGTGAGACGTCAGAGACAGCAACACCAGCGACCCGTCTACACACACACACACACACACACACACACACACACACACACACACACACACACACACACACACACACACACACACACACACACACACACACACACACACA
>JACXGM010019030.1:0-18635 GCA_016801145.1 Umbra pygmaea | reverse complement strand
TTGACCTAACGCTACACCAGTGTGAGACTCATTTTGCAAGGTCTATGAGAACATCCTCAAGGGTGTACAAGGAGGTTCTTGTGGACACCAAAGACGCGAGTGAGGACCTGACAAAAATGGAAGAAGTGATTCTCAGCAGCACCACTGTCACAAATAAGGAGGTGTTTGAGTGGTTCAGGTGGGATAGTATTGGAGCAGCATGTGACCCGAAATGCGGGAGCTGCAGGTGTAGCAAGTGCCCTCCGGGAGGCAAAGAGATGACCCTTGGAGAAGAGAGGGACTTAGAGAAGATAAAGGACTGTCTTTCTTATGTGCTAGCAGACAAACACAGCAATGACCCACACTGGGATGTGGCCTACCCATGGAAAGTAAGCCCAGCAATTTTGCCAGATAACCGCCGAGCAGTAGAAGCAACCTTCAAGAACATGGAGGCTCGGCTGGCGAGAGAACCTGTGTGGAAAGCAGCATATGGAGAGCAGATCCGTGAGATGGTATCAAGAGGAGCAGCCATCAAGCTCACGATGGAAGTGATCGAAAGCTGGAATGGCCCAATCTGGTACATCAGTCATTTGGTTGCCCCAAATCCTCATTCTAGCTCAACGCCAGTGAGGATAGTCTGGAATAGTAGCCAGGAGTTCAGAGGGTTGAGCCTAAACAACCTCTTGCACAAAGGTCCTGATGTCCTCAACCCGATCCGAGGTGTCCTACTTAGATTCAGGAGCAGATTGCATGCTGCCCTTGGGAATGTTAAAAAAATTTATAATTCGGTGTGGCTGAAGGATGAGGAGGTCCACCTCCATCGATTCCTCTGGAGGGATAACCCTGAAGATGAAATCGGTGTGTTTTCCGTCGTCAGAGTTAACATCGGCGACAAGCCTGCTGGATGTATCGCTCAGGTTGGCATGAGAGAGACGGCAAACCTGCCTCAGTTTACATCCATGGTTGAAGAGCGCCGGATCCTGACAGAGGACTGCTATGTGGACGACATTCTGATGTCGCATGATGATCTCCAAACTCTGTGTAGGATGACCAAAGGAATGGAAGAAATCTTAAAAGCAGGTGGCTTCTCCCTCAAGCCCTGGGTTGTGACAGGCCAAAGTGGGAGGAGTGGAAAACCCACTGTCCCCAGCAAAGCCATGTCAACAGAGCCCAAGACTCTGATACTCCCCAACCAGATGCGGGACGAAGAGAACAGGGCATTGGGATTGGGATATGAACCTGAATCTGACAAACTCCGGGTGCTTACGTCAGTAAACTTCTCTAGGAGGCGAGGAAAGATGAGGACCGGTCTGGATCTACGAGAGGATGAGATCAGAGGCAGCACCCCCGACCCTCTCACCCGACGGATAATGCTGAGTCAGATCGCAGGGTTCTATGACCCCATCGGTCTGGCCTCACCTGCCAAGCAACGAGGAGTGATGCTCATAAGAGAGTCCTTTCAGGAAGCAGGAAGAGACCATCCCTCCAAGGACACCTGGGACGATCCTCTTTCGCCACGTCTTCGAGAGGCTGCAATAAAACTCTTTGAGGAATATGTGAGGCTTGGTCAACTTAGATTTGACAGGAGTCTCACACCCCTTGGAGCCATAGGTTGCCCAATTAGGATCAAGTTTTCCGATGGTAGTGAAGCTTCCTATGGAGCCGTTCTTTACCTACGGTGGGAGACAGAAGATGGAGTCATAGTGAAGCTGGTTGAATCGAAGGCCAAGCTCACCCCTCTAGACCAGAAAGGTGATGTCATCAAAGCAGAGCTGTGTGGGGCTGTCTTTGCATCCCGCCTGAAGACATATTTCGAGAAGCACTGCTACATTAAGGTTAATCGGTGGATCCATTTTGTCGACATTGAGACAATCCTGGGAGCCATCCAGAAGGATAGTTATGGCTATCAGACATTTTTCGCAAACCATATCGGAGAAATTCAAAAGGCTGGTTCAGTAGAGTGCTGGAGGTGGGTCGAAGGAAGACAGAACATCGCCGACCTCATCACAAGAGAAGCATCCCCTGAGGAGCTTGCTGAAGGATCAGTCTGGCAGGAAGGCCAAGAATTTTTGAAGTTGCCTGAATCAGATTGGCCTGTAAAAACTGCCAGAGAGATCAACCCCTCTGTTGCTGAGGAGATCGGGGGACTTCGAAGGAAGGCGTTCTCAGCACTGGTGACAGCAGGAGCCCAGCCCAGGAAATGGTCAGGCCCAATAAGTGTTGTACTTGTGCGCCTTGTGGATCCCCGAAGTTTCAGTTCACTGGCACGGTTATGCGGAACCATCGCTTGGGTGAGACAAGCAGTAGAAATCTGGCTAGGTAACAGCCAGGCCCCTGTTCGGTCAAAGTGGGAGGCGAGACCGTACCTGTCTGTGGAAAAAAGAGCAACAGCTTTTAAGGATCTAGCTCTTGAAGCTCAAGATGGTGTCAAATCCCGGGACACAACTCTAGATCGCCTGGTTGTTCAGAAGGAGGAAATGAAAATGTTGCGTAAAACACAACAAGCCACAAAGAATGCTGAGACTTGAGTACTGTACCTCCTGTTCTATCCAAACACCTGACGCCCATTTTCAGTGTGCCGAATTCTTGTGTGTTGAGTTTTGACACAATGAGCCAAATTTTGCATTTTGTGTGTTAACAATTGGGAAAAACTGTAATGTCATTGCGCTCAGTCACCAGCATCCATAAGCAGTCAATCTAAATACCTTTGCACATTTCGACTATTTCGACTATGAAGAATGCCACCTTAACTAACCCATTTTCGGGGGGAAAACCTGCTCCTCTAGTAAACTAGTATTCACATGAAATAAAACAATTAAACATTGAGACCATTCAACAAAACAAACTGGGTAATAACCAGGGCCGTGCGCAGACATTTTGTGGGGCTCAAGTAAAAAAAGGGCACCCTACACGTGCACGCATGCTTGCATGCATAGACACACACACCTATTATAGCCCAAAATTTTTCTCCCAAATAACCTTGTAAAAGCTTAAAGCAAATAGAGTATTCTTACAGGAGACTCATCTATGTATTAGTGACCATTTGGTATTTATGGAATAGACCACCGGAGGAAAATAGGGGAGGGTCATGTCTTTTTATTCTTTGTTGAGGGGAGGTTCACCCAAAGTTTTTTAGTCTGGGCGGGGTCACCTATCTTTTGTATTCATGAAAACAGCAACATTTCAGTGGCTTGTTTGGTGTATATTTCTCCATGTAGCTCTCAGTCTCGGCCCCCTATCGCTAGCAGATGGGTCTGACCCAACATAAATCGCACCATCCCCCCACCCAAATTGATGCTCATCTGAGAAATTGAGTTTTGGATAATGTTCAGCTTTGGCAGCTTTACCTATATGTTATAATATACAATGACTGAGCCTAGTGATGAGTCCATAGCAACCAGTTCATGTATTGAAATTTGTTATTACCAGGTACGTGCACAGATAGACTATGTGGGTGGTAAGCCCCTGCCCTTTTCCCCTCAGACTCGAAAAGTGCCCTCTTGGTTGGTGTTATATTTTTTTTACAATATTTTTAATACTTTATAACTATAAGATTGTATGCCAAACCAGTGCTCGAAGTGTGGCGGTACTTCTACATTTTACTCTTAAGCGTACCTGCACTTTTTCTTGCATACCACCGGGTAGCCGGTACTCAATCACACAGACAGATAAAGCGTCAGTGTCAGAGAGATTGGTAATGATCCTAACATTACATACACTACACTATCCAGAGGGCACTACGTGACTTCAGATCCCTTGATGAATCGGGTAAAGGCAAGCGGTCGTGCCGACCTATCACAAGTTCGCTTCTCCACTTACGCTAGTTCGAAAAAGCTGTAATGCTTGTTTTAATACTGATGATTTTGGCATACAGCTCATGAAAACCCAAAATTCCTATCTCAAAGAATTAGTATATTTCATCTGACCAATAAAATAAGTGTTTGTAATACAAAAAAAGTCAACCTTCAAATAATTATGTTCAGTTATGCACTCAATACTTGGTCGGGAATCCTTTTGCAGAAATCACTGCTTCAATGCGGCGTGGCATGGAGGCAATCAGCCTGTGGCACTGCGGAGGTGTAATGGAGGCCCAGGATGTTTCGATAGCGGCCTTAAGCTCATCCAGAGTGTTGGGTCTTGCGTCTCTCAACTTCCTCTTCACAATATCCCACAGATTCTCTATGGGGTTCAGGTCAGGGGAGTTGGCAGGCCAATTGAGCACAGTAATACCATGGTCAGTAAACCATTTACCAGTGGTTTTGGCACTGTGAACAGGTGCCAGGTTGTGCTGAAAAATGAAATCTTCATCTCCATGAAGCTTTTCAGCAGATGGAAGCATGAAATGCTCCAAAATCTCCTGATAGCTAGCTACATTGACCCTGCCCTTGATAAAACACAGTGGACCAACAAAAGCAGCTGACATGGCACCCCAGATCATCACTGACTGTGGGTACTTGACACTGGACTTTTGGCATTTCCTTCTCCCCAGTCTTCCTCCAGACTCTGGCACCTTGATTTCCGAATGACATGCAAAATTTGCTTTCATCCGAAAAAAGTACTTTGGACCACTTAGCAACAGTCCAGTGTTGCTTCTCTGTAGCCCAGGTCAGGCGCTTCTGCCGCAGTTTCTGCTTCAAAAGTAGCTTGACCTGGGGAATGCGGCACCTGTAGCCCATTTCCTGCACACGCCTGTGCACGGTGGCTCTGGATGTTTGTACTCCAGACTCAGTCCACTGCTTCCGCAGGTCATCCAAGGTCTGGAATCGGTCCTTCTCCACAATCTTCCTCAGGGTCCGGTCACCTCTTGTTGTTGTGCAACATTTTTTGCCACACTTTTTCCTTTCCACAGACTTCCCAATGAGGTGCCTTGATACAGCACTCTGGGAACAGCCTATTTGTTCAGAAATTTCTTTCTGTGTCTTACCCTCTTGCTTGAGGGTGTCAATGATGGCCTTCTGGACAGCAGTCAGGTCGGCAGTCTTACCCATTATTGCGGTTTTGAGTAATGAAACAGGCTGGGAGTTTTTAAAAGCCTCAGGAATCTTTTGCAGGTGTTTAGAGTTAATTAGTTGATCCAGATGATTAGGTTAATAGCTCGTTTAAAGACCCTTTTCATGATATACTAATTCTTTGAGATAGGAATTTTGGGTTTTCATGAGCTGTATGCCAAAATCATCAGTATTAAAACAATAAATGACCTGAAATATTTCAGTTGGTGTGCAATGAATCTAAAATATATGAAAGTTAAAATTTTATCATTACATTATGGAGAATAATGAACTTTATCACAATATTCTAATTTTTGGAGAAGGACCTGTTTATAAATACACTTACCTAAAGGATTATTAGGAACACCATACTAATACTGTGTTTGACCCCCTTTTGCCTTCAGAACTGCCTTAAATATATGTGGTATTGATTCAACAAGGTGCTGAAAGCATTCTTTAGAAATGTTGGCCCATATTGATAGGATAGCATCTTGCAGTTGATGGAGATTTGTGGGATGCACATCCAGGGCACGAAGCTCCCGTTCCACCACATCCCAAAGATGCTCTATTGGGTTGAGATCTGGTGACTGTGGGGACCATTTCAGTACAGTGAACTCCTTGTCATGTTCAAGAAACCAATTTGAAATGATTCAAGCTTTTTTTGTGACATGGTGCATTATCCTGCTGGAAGTAGCCGTCAGAGGATGGGTACATGGTGGCCATTAAGGGATGGACATGATGGACAATTGTGCCAAGAAAACATCCCCCAAACCATTACACCACCACCAGCAGCCTGCACAGTGGTAACAAGGCATGATGGATCCATGTTCTCATTCTGTTTACGCCAAATTCTGACTCTACCATCTGAATGTCTCAACAGAAATAGAGACTCATCAGACCAGGCAACATTTTTCCAGTCTT
Organism: Umbra pygmaea; assembly: GCA_016801145.1. NCBI lineage: Eukaryota > Metazoa > Chordata > Actinopteri > Esociformes > Umbridae > Umbra > Umbra pygmaea. The sequence continues at coordinate 12,747 of JACXGM010019030.1, read as the reverse complement.
CAACTGTCCAATTTTGGTGTGCTCTTGTAAATTGTAACCTCTTTTTCCTATTTGTAGTGGAGATGAGTGGTACCCGGTGGGGTCTTCTGCTGTTGTAGCCCATCTGCCTCAAGGTTTTGCGTGTTGTGGCTTCACAAAGGCTTTGCTGTATACCTCGGTTGTAATGAGTGGTTATTTCAGTCAAAGTTGCCCTTCTATCAGCTTGAAGTAGTCGTTCCCATTCTCCTCTGACCTCTAGCATCAACAAGGCATTTTCGCCCACACGACTGCCGTATACTGGATGTTTTTCCCTTTTCACACCATTCTTGGTAAACCCTAGAAATTGTTGTGTGTGAAAATCCCAGTAACTGAGCAGATTGTGAAATACTAAGACCGGCCCGTCTGGAACCAACAACCATGCCATGCTCAAAATTGCTTAAATCACATTTCCTTTCCCATTCTGACATTCAGTTTGGAGTTCAGGAGATTGTCTTGACCAGGACCACACCCCTAAATGCATTGAAGCAACTGCCATGTGATTGGTTGAGTAGATCATTACATTAAGGGAAAGTTGAACGGGTGTTCCTAATAATCCTTTAGGTGAGTGTATACATGTTTTTTAGTTTTTTTGGGATAAAAATTTAGTAAAACAAAATTCAATAACGCAGGATGTTGGATTTCATTCATCAATGTTGTACCCATGGGTCTGCTGAGTCAAAAACCATTTTGTACTTCACTAGTACTTCACTATAGGTCAAAGTATAACCTTTCTATAGGCCAAAAGATCAACTTTGTGCCAGGCGGACCTAAAACTCCTTAGACCTTGAAGGTTGATGTGAGCGGAACTGCTAGCATTATTGAGGAGTCTGCAGCTACCAACCTTAACGTTACCTTAGTCAATGACACCGATGTCAAATGTGAGTAACGAAACACATGCATGGCCTGACTGTTGGTCAAGGGACATACACAGTCACACGACTTGTTTAATTAAATACATTTAGCTACATTGTTATAAATAACAATAAAATGTTGTTGTACCAGTAATATCTCAAAGTTTTGTTTTTCACTGTAGAAATCTCAAATGTCATAACCATTTGCCAATGCAAGAGAGTACCGGCACATTTTTCCCCCACATCAAGCACTGTGCCAAACACATTCTCTAAAATGTAATTATCATATATTTATGGGCCCTCGCCCCCTCTAAGGAATGTTTTTTCCAACTTTACCTGTCGAGGGAAGATAAAAACGATTCTCACATATTGATACCGTGAGTTGACTAATCAGTACTCAGCAATGCTTGTTTTTTTAGATACAAGATTCTGGCTAGTTGGCTTATTTATATTGTTCAACATTTAAATGAGTAGCAAGCAATCTACAATTTGTGTTATAATATATTATTCACTGGACAAGAAAAGCTTAATAAGTGACATGCAGAGAATCATGCTGTGTACTGCACATCATGCTGAAAATTAACAATGAATGGTGGGCTTTTCTCAGCTGATCTCGGTAGCTATCTTCATTAACTGGCACTACTGACCTCAATATTAAGAGTTGATACACAATGTAACGTTCCCCAGTTCCTCTTCCCTGAGAACTACAACTTCCCCTTCCAAGATTGCTCAGAACTACAATTCCCATGACTCAGACTTAATCACCCAAATTCCATTCACCTGCTCTCACCCAGTCAGTATATAAGACACACACACACCATTGCCTCTTCGCGAGGTATTGTAAGTAATTCATTTTCTTCCTACTGAGCATACAAATCTTGTGTTGTTATTCTGGCCTGACCCTTACATAGTGTATTACGAATTCTGTCTTTGATTATCCTCTGTACCTTAGCTTGATCTGTTCTGCCTGGTTGCCGATCATTCTGCCTGTTTCGTGTACCCACCTCTGCTTGTCTTATTACCTGGATTTTGAACGTTGCCTAGATTTGTTTATGGACCTCTGCCTGTCTGACTGCTTGGTTTTAGGTACAGTACGTTTACCTTACTCCTGATTTTATATTTCAATAAACACTGTTATCCTTCCATTCCCTAAGTGTTCTGGGAGTATTGCTACAGAATACCTTGCCTAAACAATGGTTAGGAGGGAGCCGTTTTACCGTGGCTGGGTCCAGGAGGACCTGCCATGGGAACTATTCGACGCTTCCTATGAAGCATTTTGTGCAGAGCAAACGGCCATAGATGGCAACTATGTATTGCCTCGGAGAGTCTTTGAGACTCCCAGCCCCAGTGTCAAGATGGCTGCTCCCAGCCCCAGTTTAAAGATGGCTGCTCCCAGCCCCAGTTCCAAGATGGCTGCTCCCAGCCCCAGTTCCAAGATGGCTGCTCCCAGCCCCAGTTCCAAGATGGCTGCTCCCAGCCCCAGTTCCAAGATGGCTGCTCCCAGCCCCAGTTCAAAGATGGCTGCTCCCAGCCCCAGTTCCAAGATGGCTGCTCCCAGCCCCAGTTCCAAAATGGCTGCTCCCAGCCTAAGTTCCAAGATGGCTGCTCCAAGCTCCAGTTCCAAGATGGCTGCTCCCGGCTCCAGTTCCAAGATGGCCGCTCCCGGCCCCAGTTCCAAGATGGCCACCGGCCCCAGCTCCAAGATGGCCACCGGCCCCAGCTCCAAGATGGCCACCGGCCCCAGTTCCAAGATGGCCACCAGCCCCAGCCCCAAGATGGCCACCGGCCCCAGCTCCAAGATGGACGATCCCAAGAGGGCTACCAGCCCCAGTTCCAGATGGCCAATCCCAAGATTGCCACCGGCCTCAGTTCCAAGATGGCTACCAGCCCCAGTTCCAAGATGGCCGAATCCAAGATGACCATCGGCCTCAGTTCCAAGATGGATTACATCTTCACTGTGTTGAGGAAAGACCCAGAAGTGGATGGAGACTATCGGGAGTGGATGACCCAAGGTTGCCAAGCAATCAGTGACCATCCAGACCTGGTTAGCCAGTTCTTTTCATGGAGAGCCGGTTTTGGGTCACTCAAAATGGAGGCTGAGACATTCCTGTTGAAGTGGCTGCTCACCCGATCCCCTCATCTTCTAACCTGTTTGGAAGCCGCCGTGGCCCCTCAAGAACCTCTGTCTTCCTTCGGGGTCCCTCGATGTCCTGTCAGGTCCCTGCGAGCCCAGGTTCAGACGCCTATAGGTCGGGTGGGAAAGGTCTCCATCCCGCCCAGACCACCAGAGGTCTATATCACGCCCAGGTACCAGAGGTCTCCATCACGCCCAGACCACCAGAGGTCTCCACCACGCCCAGTCCACCAGAGGTCTCCACCACGCCCAGTCCACCAGAGGTCTCCACCACGCCCAGTCCACCAGAGGTCTCCACCACGCCCAGTCCACCAGAGGTCTCCACCAAGCCCAGTCCACCAGAGGTCTCCACCAAGCCCAGTCCACCAGAGGTCTCCACCAAACCCAGACCAGCAGAGGTCGCCCAAGTTCTCCGACCAACAGAGGTCGCCCAAGTTCTCCGACCAGCAGAGGTCGCCCAAGTTCTCCGACCAGCAACGGTCGCCCAAGTTCTCCAACCAGCAGAGGTCGCCCAAGTTCTCCGACCAGCAGAGGTCGCCCAAGTTCTCCAACCAGCAGAGGTCGCCCAAGTCTCCCGCCCACAAGAGGCTGCTGTTCCCGCTCTTCGGCCACAAGAGGCCGCTCCCGCTCAAGTCTCCCGGCCACAAGAGGCCGCTCCCGCTCAAGCCTCCCAGCCCCCAGAGGTCACTACCCAGTCTTGACCACCAGAGGTCGCTCCCGCTCCGCCTCGGCCACCAAAGGTCGCTCCCGCTCCGCCTCGGCCACCAGAAGTCGATCCCGCTCCGCCTCGGCCACCAGAGGTCACTCCCGCTCCGCCTCGGCCACCAGAGTTTGGTACACCACCATCAGTCGAGCCTTGCCTTGTCCCCAAGCCTGAGCCTTGCCTTGTCCCCGAGCCTGAGCCTTGCCTTTTCCCTGAGCCAGTGTCTGCCCCTGTCCTTGTGCCAGTTCCTGCCCTAATCCCCGCTCTGGTGCTTGTCCCCGGGCTTGTGCCTGCCCTGGTCTCTGTGCCCCTTTCTGTGTCTGTCTGTTTGTCTGTATCTGTCTTTGCTGTGTCCTTCCAGGTTCCTGTGTCCGCTGTGGTTCCGGTGCCTGGTCTGCCTTTGCCTCGGCCCTCCAAGCCCCCTCCGGCCTGGCCGCCTCCCGCGGGGCCATTGACTCCGCCTTTGTCAGCCCGGACTCTGCCTCTGGTGCCGCCTGCCTGGCCTCAGCCTCGGCCTTCGCTTCTGCCTTGCTCGGCCGGACCTCCGCCTGCCTGGACTCCGCCTTCCGGACAGCCGCTGCTGCCTCCGCCTCCCAGACCGCCGCTACACCCTCCACCTTCCGGACCGCGGCTGCTGCTTCCGCCCTCTGGACCTTCGCTTCTGCCTTGCCCTGCCGAGCATCCGCCTTCTGGTCCGTGGCTGCTGCCTCCGCCATCCGGCCCGCCGGAGCTCCCTACGCCTGCCTGGTCTGCTTGTCTGCTTTGCCCTGGAGTGCCTCCGCCGCTCTGGTTTCTGCCACTACAGTCTCCTGCCTGGGTGTTTTGCCGCCTGGTGTCCGGTGGCGTGTTCGCTTTTTGGCGCCTCAGGAGCTGCCCCATGGGGGGGGATTCTGTAACGTTCCCCAGTTCCTCTTCCCTGAGAACTACATCTTCCCCTTCCAAGATTGCTCAGAACTACAATTCCCATAACTCGGACTCAATCACCCAAATTCCATTCAGCTGCTCTCACCCAGTCAGTGTATAAAACACACACACACACCATTTTCTCTTCGCAAGGTATTGTAAGTAATTCATTTTCTTCCTACTGAGCATACAAATCTTTTATTGTTATTCTGGCCTGACCATTGGATAGTGTGTTACGAATTCTGTCTTTGATTATCCTCTGTACCTTAGCTTGATCTGTTCTGCCTGGTTGCCGATCATTCTGCCTGTCTGATAGCCTGTTTCGTGTACACACCTCTGCTTGTCTTATAACCTGGATTTTGAACGTTGCCTAGATTTGTTTATGGACCTCTGCCTGTCTGACTGCCTGGTTTTAGGTACAGTACGTTTACCTTACTCCTGTTTTATATTTCAATAAACACTGTTATCCTTCCTAAGTGTTCTGGGAGTATCGTTACACACAAATTGCACATCATTTTAAAGCTGAAGTTCCCCTTAACATTGGTGTATACAATTCAAAGCATATTTTGTGGTGAATGTGACTAAATATTAAAGTGCAAGTTACACCAATAGGATAGCTGTCCAACCGTTAATCCCAGGTTTTTCCAGAATTAGATTATTCCATATACTATAAATTATTGTTTAGTTGTCAATATAATGTGTGCATTAATCAACACTGCCTTTGCCTATCCTCTGCAGAAAATTTTGCCAGCCAGTCAGAGGCAGGTACAGTAGTGCAGAAGGACAGAGTAAAAGCACTGTAGCAGTCAACATGTAGGAGAATAATAAGTTTATTTAATATAGCACCTTTTACAGACAAAGTCACAAAGTGCTTCACATTAAGAGCATGAGAACAATACAGTGAGATTTGTTAAAAAATAATTAAAAGGACTAAAACAATTGGTTATAAAATCAAGGAAACAATAGCTTGGCATAGTTGTTCAATTAATTAGAGAAACAATGTCAAAAATAATCTGGTATTGGAAGATGAAGACTACAGGCACTGTTCAGATATTAACCTCTTAAGCCTCGCCCCAATTTGTAAAATTCAGCCTAAAAAAATCATACCTAAAGTTAAACTCTTGTTACACTGGACCTGAGGCAAGGACAAACATATGGTTGATTTTTTTTAAAGAAAAGACTTTGACATTTTTGTATCTGTAAAATTTATTTCAAATAAATATACACAGTGAATATGGCACAAGATGAAATAAAGAAAATGTATAATTATTTTCTGTTTTTATTTTTCTACATCCTCTTTGAAAGAACCCTACAAAGCCATATATTAGGATAGGATGCTGGATCCAATTCAAATCATCTTGGTAAGGGGCTGGCCACATAAGTCTAACATTTTAGAGTGATTGAGTGAAGAGCCAATGAGCTGTAGCTTTGTTTGTGAAACTATATTTTTAGAAAAAATGTACCGTGATGATGTTTACATCCGGGTCCTGAGACAAACAACACATTTTTTTTGTAAATTACCTCTGTCAATCTTCAGTTAAAATTGTTAATCTTGCAAATTTTTAAGATCTCTGTTTAATAAGGATGACGTATATGCCGAAATTGCTAAGCTTTTGGACACTTTTCACATCCGTCTTTTGTTCAGAAGTGCAGGCCAAATACACTAAGTCTTTCATTTATTTATGAATACATTCAGAAACTGTTGGTAAGAAATTGCCATTTTCACATTCAAGATGGATTTTACCTGGGAAATCTGTGCTTTATGTCATTACTGGGACCCTTTTATGACCAAAAAGAAGGATTTTATGACCGTAAGTAAAATATTTTGTACTAAAAGTTTAAAATAAGTGTGCTAACCTATATTTCCTAAGTAAAATGTAATTGTTTTCAAGATGCGTACCTGACATTAAGTAGTCTAACGTTGTGAATTTTATAGCTACACTACAACCGAGATATTTGCTAGAATCCCAAGTTTCTAAGCTTTAAGGACATATAAGACCTGTATATATAACCCAATAAATTACGATGTTAGCCTTGTTTCTAGTTTGACATTCCATTTAATTTGAGGCTCATGTGTACAAGGCACAGAGCTCACATTATGAGGGAAAAGTATTATTTTTGTTATGGCAACAGTAAAATTGTGACATTGGCTACATTCCTGAGGGCTAGATTTCTCAAGGTGTTTGCGACTGTTTCCAGGCGCTAATTGGTCTCAAAGACGGGCGTAACCAATGCGGGCTATTATAAACCAGGCGCTCTTGGGTAAAATCGCAGATTGCCTGCCACATGAGCGACAAGAGACAAATTGCGCTTTCAATATGCGTTCGTGGGAGGGTCATGGGGAAAGTGGGAGTTCCACCCAAAATTGTGGGAGGATACGCGTAAAGTGCGCCTAGTTATATATTCCGTGGTATTTACAAAGACTGCCAGTAAAAGCGCGCCTCTATTCCGCGGGGGGAATTTTCCGCCTCTTAACAGCAGGTCTAACCAGCAAACGCGTTTTCCTGTGTGTTCAAATATAGCTACATCAATGGCAGCAGTGACAGCAACAAGTTTCAAACATAGCATCAAATACACTTGGCACTAAAAAAAAGATAAATGCCTCCATCTGTTCCATTTTTGATAAGTAATTTTGCGATTATTGACCTATATAACACCATTTAATTTAACCACATCGGTTGGCTTTACATATCAATGATATAGGCTAAACATATGCATATATCCCAAACGCCAACACAATAGTATCATTACAAGCCACACTTCATTCCCTACAGAGATCTCAGCAGTATCTATGCCGTCCACACCACCTGCACCAGTTAGCATGTCTATTTCTGGTGGACCTGAAACGGTTCTCCTCTTTTTACCTCCTCCACTTCTCTCCGTGTAGATGATAACAAGTTGATTTAAATTGTTATGGCAATCAAAAATTTGATGTTTTTCCGAGGGTGTGGATGTTCTGCCCTGTAATATATATCAGGTTTCCTGTTACTTCATGAACTAAGATGTTAATTTCTTCTTCACTAAATTTAAGCTTGCGCTTTCTTTTTCCGTAGGGAGATCCATGTTAGATACATACAGGCCCATTGTTTACTCTTTTAGAGGTGCGCTAAAGGGGGGTGGAGTATGCACTCATTGTGTAATGGGTATCGGGTTTGATAAATACTATGCTAAATGTGGAAGCATAGCGTGCGCTATTACCGAACGCGCATAAAGAGATGCAGCGCAAACTGCGCTAGTGTTAGTAAATTCGGCCCTGAGTGTCTAAGCTTTCTGTAGATATATATATATATATATATATATATATATATATATATATATATATATATATATAATGTATATATAACCTAGAAATAGGACTTGTGAACTGTGATTGTAGTCCAGTTTTTGGGGGTGGTGGGGGGGTAACATCTCCTGCGGGCGTCCTACTGCTCCCTAAGTGGTTAATAATAATAACGGTAACACTTTCTGATAAGGTTACATGAACTAACATTAACAAATATATTATTAAACATGAACGAATGATGAACAAATACATTAACAAGAAATGTATAATGAACTCATACAGTACCACTAATGTACAAATATATTAACTAATAGTGATTACTGTCAATTGTACATGTTTATACCCAACATTAACTCATGTCAATTTTTGCATGAACAAACAATTTCTGCTGTAATCTGTTAATGTTGATTCATGTTGCAAACTCATGTAGCTGTTGGCATGAACGAAAACTACCTAATATATGAACTATTCATGAACGAATGATGAATAAAGATGTAAACAAACAACTAATAATCAAAACCATAACTTTATTAATGATTTACAAATGCATTAACTATTGTTGTTTGTTCATGTTGACACAGGACATGAACTCATGTTTTACCTTCCGATGGCTTTACAAATTTATATTTTTCATTGATGTTCATTACTTGGATTTACCTTTCACTTGCCTCTTTCCACTTTCACTGAAACAACATTACTGATCTCTTCCATCATTTTTTCCAGGGCTGTTGTCTTTAAACTTTTACATAATCCTGTCACTCTTGATGGAAGGATTATGTGCAATTTACAGGATAGGTTACTGCATGAATACACAACAATTCATTAGTTCAGAATCCCTTGTAGTGCTTAGCAAGCAGTGAGCTGTTAGTAGGAATGAAGCAATTTTCACTGATACTGTATATCATTATTTAATTATGTTTATGTCCCCCTATGTGATGAGTTATCCTACCTTACTAATGACTAACTAATGAGCCACTTTTAGTAATAAAGCATTAACAACAGATAGATCGTCATTAGTTAATCATGTTTATGTCCCCCTAAGTTAAGTGAGGAATTATCCTACCTTACAATGACTAACTAATGAGCCACTGTTAGGAATAAAGCATTAATAAACATATAGTTGCTCACTTGGGTAAAAACATTTATTCACTTAGTCCAATTGGTATAAAATACATTAAAATATAATAAAACAAAGCCAAACGTAACACTATTTACACTATCATTTGGGAATCTTAAACATTGTATATCCACATGGACTTTAGTGGCTGAGAAGCTGTTATGAACCTGCGCTACAATTTAACACCCACAGATTGAACGTAACCTGGGACGTAACAAAGCATATGTTGTAACTGTTATATTCTCCAGAAAAAAGATAACACTGTGCTAGGTTTGAAAGGAGCTAAGTGATATAAACTGTATTCACAAAAATAAATATCAGGCCAGGTAAGAGTAAACAATAACTTTTACTTATGTCATGTTGCAGGTAACAGTTAACACCATTTCATAACATATATGGAAGATTAAAAATTGGGTCCTTGAAATAAATGAGTCTTTATTTTGTGACTTTTTGTAGTCTGTCCGGTTGCCAGTAAGTTCACTTTCAATAGTTCTCTGTTCAAGTGTTTGTCACCAATTCAGTGACAGTTTCCTGGTTGAAAAGAAAACTTTCTACTCTCGGATGGATTGTGTATCAGCTGAGATGACTGGTACTGTCCTGCCACCAGGTAGAGTGTTCATTGAGTGGATCCGTGTCTCTTCAAGATTACACTGGGAGGCTCGCCATCAATAGAAAGGGATCTTCCATGTAGTTCTTACTCCGTCTATAAGACCTGACCTGTTTTTGTTTTAAACCGGACTTTTAAATGTTGTTCTATATTTCTATGTGTTGTACAACAATCATAATAAAACATAACAACCATGTAACATTAAGCATCACATGCTACATAATACTCAATAACCACATGTTCTGGCCTGTTTATCACACTCAGTTCCAACTTCAAATCTTAACTCAAATTTACATAAATTTACAGTACCCAGCATATAACCTTTTTACAAATTTGTACTTACGGCGCTGGGCCATGAACATTTCCATCACACTTAACTTAACACCAATACAGGCAACATAGCGCTGCACACACAGTTAGAATGTTGCATCCTCTATTTTCTCATCACACCTAAACGCCACTCCGAAAAATAAACATATTTGGTGTTATCTACCTGCTTCATCATGCAGTTCTCTAGCTTACCGGGACAAATTAGGTTGTTAATACACTCCCTTTTCTCACTTTGTCAACTTTAAATCTGTTAATTTGCTCTCTTTTGATTTCCTCTCATCTACACTTTCGTTGCTTCTTTTCTCAGTCGCATACATTTGTGCAGTAGTGATGTCCAGTTCGCAAACTAATCATTCTTTTCAACTGGATCTTTTTAATAAACCAGTTGAACTAGTTCACCTAATCAGACTGAATCGTTACAAACTGTTCACATCTCCATAAAGCACTAATCCACACATTTCTATATTTACTCACTTTTTGCCATGCCTGACTCTCCCTCTGACTCAAAATAAACCAACATTCCGGAGTTATTCATCACTCCAACAGTACACTGACTTAACCTACTGTTAACAGTTCTTGTTCTCGAGTCATGAATTGGTTGCAATGGTTTTCAGATCAACAGTACACGGAATGAGAACTGTTATTTTCAGATATGTTCGTTTTGAGAACCGATGAGCTGATGATACTGAGCATGCGCCAAACACTGACTGACTGCCACAGCACAGAACCGAACTAGGACTGATGCTATGAGCATGTGTGAAACGAGGACTTGAATGAGGGGAAAATCTGGCGAGACATATTTATTTAAACGCAAATATATCGTAATGGATTATACATAATAAGAGAATCATGGTTTCTGCACTGAAGACTGATTTATTCACTTTATAACTGCAAAACATCCCTGTGCCTGTATGTGTTTGGTTGTGTTAGATGCCATCAATCCATCCATCTTCGTCCGCTTATCCGGGATCGGGTCGCGGGGGCTGCAGCTACATTAGGGGACCCCAAACTTCCTTTTCCCGATTAACCAGCTCCGATTGGGGGATCGCGAGGCGTTCAGGGCAGCTTGGAAATATAATCCCGCCTCCTAGTCCTGGGTCTTCCCCGAGGCCTCGTCCCAGCTGGACGTGCCTGGAACACCTGGTATCCTTACCAGATGCCCAAACCACCTCAACTGGCTCGTTTACGATGCAAAGGAGCAGCAGCTCTACTCTGAGATCCTCACGGATGACTGAGCTTTTCACCCTATCTATAAGGGAGATGCCAGCCACCCTCCTGAGGAAACCCATTTTGGCCGCTTGTACCCTGAATCTCGTTCTTTTGGTCACGACCCAGCCTTCATGACCATAGGTGAGGGTAGGAACAAAATCTGCCCAGTAGATCAAGAGCTTTGCCTTCAGGCTTAGCTCACTTTTATTCACAACGGTGCGATATATTGAGTGTAATACCGCCCCCGCGAAAGTCCTTCTCCATGTCTTCTCCAAACTTCTCCCACACCCGCTACTTTGCCTCATTCACGGCAGAGGCTGCAGCCCTTCGGGCCCTTCGGTACCCAGCAACTGCCTCTAACATAACATATCCCAGAAACACTCCTTTGGACGGCTTCCCTGACCACCGGTGTCCACCACGGTGTTCGTGGGTTACTGCCCCTTGAGACACCCAAGACCCTAAGACCACAGCTCCCCACCGCAGCTACAGCAATGGAGGTTTTGAACATTGTCCACTCGAGTTCAATGACCCCAGCCTCCACAGGGATGCACATAAAGCTCCGCCAGAGGCGTAATTTGAACGTCTGTCAGACATTGGCCTCCTCCAGATGTTCCCAGTTCACCCACACTAGCCGTTTGGGTTTACCAGGTCTGTCCAGAGTCTTCCCCCACCCCCTGACCCAATTCACCACCGGATGGTGATCGGTTGACAGCTCCCCCTCTCTTTTCACCCGAGTGTCCAGAACATACGGCCTCAGATCAGATGAAATAATTATAATATTGATCAATGACCTTTGGCCTGGGGTGCTCTGGTACCATGTACACTTATGAGCATCCCTATGTTCGAACATGTTGATCGTTATAGACAATCATTGACTAGCACAGAAGTCCAACAACGAACAACCACTCTGGTTTAGATCAGGGAGGCCATTCTTCCCAATCACGCCTCTCCATGTGTCTATATCATTGCCCACGTGCGCATTGAAGTCCCCGAGCAGAAGTATGGAATCCCCAACTGGAGCCCCATGCAGGACTCCATTCAAGGTCTCCAAGAAGGCTGAATACTCTGAACTTCTGTTTGGTGCATATGCATAAACAACAGTCAGAGTCCCCCCCCCAGCAACCCGCAGGTACAGGGAGGCAACCCTCTCGTCCACCGGGGTAAACTCCAACGTAGCGGCCCTCAGCCGGGGACACAAGGTTCATAGTGACACACAAACCTCTCCACCACATTAAGGTGATGGTTCCCGGAGAGGAGTGTTTTAGATGCAAAACTTATTTTTTTTAAATTTATCAGATTATGAAGATGTTTTAACCGTCTGATATTATGATTACTGATTATATCCTCTCCGGGAACCATCACCTTATCGTGGTGGAGAGGTTTGTGTGTCCCAATGAACCTGAGGGCTGTGTTGTCTGGAGTTTTGTGCTCCTGGTAGGGTCTCCCATGGTAAATTGGTCTCAGGTGAGGGGCCAGACAAAGAGTGGTTCAAAAACACTCCAATGAACAAGCGAGGAAGAGGAAGAGAGACCCTGCCCGGAGGAAGCCCGGGGCCCCCGTCTGGAGCCAGGCCTGGATGGAGGGCCCGTCAG
>JACXGM010019029.1:5567-18747 GCA_016801145.1 Umbra pygmaea | reverse complement strand
GGAAGACTGGGGAGAAGGAAATGCCAAAATGCCTGAAGTCCAGTGTCAAGTACCCACAGTCAGTGATGGTCTGGGGTGCCATGTCAGCTGCTGGTGTTGGTCCACTGTGTTTTATCAAGGGCATGGTCAATGCAGCTAGCTATCAGGAGATTTTGGAGCATTTCATGCTTCCATCTGCTGAAAAGCTTCATGGAGATGAGATAATAAATAATGAACTTGATCACAATATGCTAATTTCTTGAGAAGGACCTGTATAACAAGAGACTGTGCGCCGTAGAGGATGGTCGCATGGACAATGGCTCTGCTCACTCTATGCAGGTTTTGGCTTATTACTGTTTTTTATAAGCCCACTGCATAGAATCGCCGTGCCATGTCAAAAGAATTTCTTTGCAAAGGATGATGTATGTTATTCGATGCATATAATAAATAAACAACTTTGACTTTGACTTTGACTTCATAGCGCAGAGAAATGTGCAATAAATGTTGGCACTAGCCTTTGTTTTTGCAAAAAAAGTTTAGAATTATTCATAAGCATATTAAAATTGAAAAATTCTGAGAGAACACCCACATGTTGCACATCCTTTGGAATTTCACAAAAATTGTTTTAACCAATCATTCAACAACAAAAAACTATTGCAAAATGTGGGTGTTCTCTCTGAACAGTGGTTTGAAGTTTCTAAATAATTCAATAAAAACATTGCCCACTACACCACAACTCTTCCATTTCCAAACTTAAATGCTCTATTGCTTGGTATGTCAACCTATTTGTTTACCAGACAAGGCAGTATTTCGCAACTTAAAAGCTAACACTCCATCCGGTAGCACCATGTCATACTTGCACATCCTATTAAACCGCTGTTCAAATTTCATTATGTAGTCTGCCATTGAAACTGAAATAATGCTGTCAAATGTTTAATATGCCTCATAAGCATAACCACAGTCATTCTCTTTAGGCATAAGAAAAAACATTTTTGGTTCTGGTTTCCGACAAACCCTGTCAATTTGCGACCCTGTCAAATGCGACCCAAATTTATTTTATGACCTACCGTATTTGTATAGCACTCTTGCGATGCAAGATGCCTGTTGTCCTCCAGCAATGCTAACAAACGAGGCAGCTACACGGTCGTTCACAAAAACAATCGTTGTCGTTACTTACAAACATGGGTCTCCGCAGATCCTTAAAGTCTTAAATTCTGGAAAATGAAATTAAGACTATTTAAGGCCTAAAATTGCTTCAAAGTGTGAAATGGTTTTCCAAGGTCTTAAAAAATTGCGACAGTCGTACTATTTTAGTTCCATTGTACTCCATTCCATTGTCAAAAGTAGCCAAGCGCTTTCTCTGAGCAACATTTTAGTACAGAACAGAAATAGCAGGTGATGCGGTCGCTCCGTATACCTCATCAACGCAGCTAATTTGTTTTTTAGTTATCTTATCAGCCTCGTCTGTTAGAGTCTTGTTTAGGATATTTTTATAATTAGACATATTTCTTGTGATCAGTATTAGATTGTGCATCGCTCAGTAGGCTACCTCAAACCACGAAAAATAACTACCCACTTTCGTTGTGCTGTAATTCTCCACAACCTTGTTTTGTGTTGCATTAGCGCAGGTGTCTTATGCGATTCATATTTTATTACTTTTGAACAATTCCCTTTACCGAGTTAAGAGCCAGGCTTCTTGGCATTACTTCCATTTAGTAGTTTGTTTGATCTGCTGGTCGCGATTCTACTGCAGACTTAATTAAGCACAATCTATCATGCGCACATAAAAATGCTGCAGGCAAAATAGAAACTGCTTGTTTGAACTGCTGTTTGCGATTCTACAGCAGAATTAATAATTAGAAAATAAGATATGTTTAGAAGTGTTCATTTATTTAATATAATGAAAATAAGTAACTTATTTGCAAATATAATTGAAAGACATTGCTTTCTATTCAAATCCAAACATTCAAACGAAGTATATTGCGCTGGTCACCAAAGTCGCACAATGCATTGAAAAGCTAGCGACTCATTGTGCTTTACAACTCTCGCTCCAGACATCTGAAAACCGGTCAGTGCACAGCAAAGTGAGAAATATGAGTTCCTTCTTCACTAACATGATACACGGTCAACATCACCCCTTCATCCAAGAGATGCAAAGCAGGGATGAACATGCTATTACAACAGATTCACACATCAGATTGTCTAATTCTAAAAAACATTTTCAGTCATCAATTTATGGGAATTTGTAATAATATCACATCAGATAGTAGGCTGTATTAATAAATTATATAGTAATTTTATTTCTCAACATTTGTATTCATTTGCTGCTGGGTCATTTTAGAGCTATTGTACACTCCGTCCGCCTTCGAGATGCTTTTTGTGCACAGCAACTTCCTCATTTGCCCCGCCGAAAGTTGTACAGACCAAAAAAGACGAGCTGAAAAATTAAGTTCTGGGGTGCGGGCTTTTCTGTATGTGTGTGCATGTGTGTGTGTGTGTGCGTGTAACATGCTGGGACACAAGGTGGTACTGTACATGTAGTACAGGTAGGCTATCTTATGAAAAAATAAAGTATCCATCGCTACCATAAAGGAAAATAGAAATGAAAAAAAAATTCCTACCTATCCCTTGCTGCCACTGGGAAAAAAAATATATATATATTCCTTACCAACCCATGACCTCAACTGACAACCAACAGGAACCAAACTTTGTTTTAGGCCTTAAGAAACAATGAATTAAAGTTTTCATACCATCAGTGTTTAAATCTTCCAAGGATACATACTTCCAGTCCTGTATCTCTACTCTCCACTCAAGCAATAATACAACTTTAAGCGATTGCCTTTCCTTCTCTAAGACTGGTAACCCGTGTCCAGATTCCAAGTAATTTTTTTCAATTTTCATATGATTTCTTCTCGTCAAAAAAAGGTGGAGTAAAAAAGGTCTTAGCCATCATCTGCTACCAATGTTAACTATAAGACACAGCGAATGTGTTCTAGTTTAACCACAGATACTTTGTAACATGAACAAGCTCCATTACACTACATGACACTTTAGCCGATATCACAAAAGATTCCCACCCAAGCGCCATAATATTAAAATGCATTATCGTAATAACAAGTACACATGTAGACAGAAAGCCACAGTACTCACATCTAATCTGCTCTGGTGCTGTTTGGTCATCTGGTCCTGGATCTTTAGTCTGCGGAGCAGTTCTTTGAAGCCAACCATTGGAACGGAAATAAACCTGTATGGTAATGAATCAATAATGAATAAATGACTGCATATAAGTAACTACAGAACCCATTTTTATGTGTGTTTTCCAGAACAATCATCGGTCATCAAAAATCATTGAAATTACAGTGAAAATATAGCACTGATGGGTTTCATCACTGCTTCACCATGAACAACATACTTTTCAGGATCAGGGTTATCCACTTTTGCTTGTTCCCAAATAATAGGATCTACACCTGAAACAAAAGAAACATTAAATACTTTAGGAATCCAATAGTAATGTTGTTTGGTTTCAGCAAAGGGAGGACACACACACACACACACACACACACACACACACACACACACACACACACACACATACCCGCAGGTGCGTTCACCAGCAGCTGTTTTAGCTGAGCGGGTGAGAGCTCAGTGCGCGTAACAGACATGAAAACCCCTAACTGGGAAAGCTGGGCCTTGACGTTGGCCTGCTCTACGTAGCTGAAGAGCGTTGTTGCTGGGATTCTCTTTGACGTGCCATTGGGGGAGCGCTCTACTATGTAAATCACCACCTCTGTCCTAGAGATAGAGAAAACAAGACAAATTCCCAGCGTTACAAAGACAATTAACTAACAACTAATAGTCACTATTTGGTATACTAGTATTTTTTATTTTTCCCATTTTTCTCCCCTCCCAATTAGTCTTGTTCAATTTCCCTCTAACCCTGCCTTTTTACTGAAGCCTAAAGAAACATTAAAACTCACTGATCATCAGGAAGGGCCTTGACACCCTCTACGTTCACGGTCAGTGTCTGGTTCCCTCCAAGCACCTTGTGGAGTGACTCAACCAGCTGTTGCTGTTGGCTACGGACATCTGCCTCCTTCTTATTGAGGGCCAGGAGCACCAGACCATCCTCATCCTTACTGCCCAGGATACAGCTGTAGCCCACCGCCTGACAGACAGAGATGTGTGAAAGCAGCACCTTGTGTTTCGGGACCTTTGCTCATTCACTTGCCTAGTTAATTAAAGTATAAAGCACTGATCTGCACCACTGCTTTTACCTAAAAGCTTAGTAAAAAAAAACGGGTCAACGTGAAAACCAGTTTAAGATTAAAGCTACAGTGCCTTGCGAAAGTATTCGGCCCCTTGAACATTCGACCTTTTGCCACATTTCAGGCTTCAAACAAAGATAGAAAACTGTAATTTTTTGTGAAGAATCAACAACAAGTGGGACACAATCATAAAGTGGAACGAAATTTATTGGATATTTCAAACTTTTTTAACAAATCAAAAACTGACGAATTGGGCGAGCAAAATTATTCAGCCCCTTTACTTTCAGTGTAGCAAACTCTCTCCAGAAGTTCAGTGAGGATCTCTGAATGATCCAATGTTGACGTAAATGACTAATGATGATAAATAGAACCCACCTGTGTGTAATCAAGTCTCTGTATAAATGCACCTGCTCTGTGATAGTCTCAGAGGTCCATTGAAGCCACAGAGGCCATCATGAAGAACAAGGAACACACCAGGCAGGTCCAAGATACTGTTGTGGAGAAGTTTAAAGCCAGATTTGGATACAGAAAGATTTCACAAGCTTTAAACATCCCAAGGAGCACTGTGCCCACGATAATATTGAAATGGATGGAGAATCAGACCACTGCAAATCTACCAAGACCCGGCCGTCCCTCTAAACTTTCAGCTTATACGAGGAGAAGACTGATCAGAGATGCAGCCAAGAGGCCCGTGATCACTCTGGATGAACTGCAGAGATCTACAGCTGAGGTGGGCGAGTCTGTCCATAGGACAACAATCAGTCGTATACTGCACAAATCTGGCCTTTATAAAAAGAGTGGCATGAAGAAAGCCATTTCTGAAAGATATCCATAAAAAGTGGCAATTAAAGTTTGACACAACAAACAAGTGGAAGAAGGTGCTCTGGTCAGATGAAACCAAAATTGAACTTTTTGGCAACAATGCAAAACGCTATGTTTGGCGTAAAAGCAACACAGCTCATCACCCTGAACACACCATCCCCACTGTCAAACATGGTGGTGGCAGCATCATGGTTTGGGCCTGCTTCTCTTCAGCAGGGACAGGGAAGACAGCCAAAATTGATGGGAAGATGGATGGAGCCAAATACAGGACCATTCTGGAAGAAAACTTGATGGAGTCTGCAAAAGACCTGAGACTAGGACGGAGATTTGTCTTCCAACAAGACAATGATCCAAAACATAAAGCAAAATCTACAATGGAATGGTTTACAAATAAACATATCCAGGTGTTAGAATGGCCAAGTCAAAGTCCAGAACTGAATCCAATCGAGATTCTGTGGAAAGAACTGAAAACTGCTGTTCACAAACGCTCTCCATCCAACCTCACTGAGCTCGAGTTGTTTTGCAAGGAGGAATGGGCAAAAATGTCATTCTCTCGATGTGCAAAACTGATAGAGACATACCCCAAGCAACTTACAGCTGTAATCGCAGCAAAAGGTGGCGCTAAGAAGTATTAACTTAAGAGGGCTGAATAATTTTGCTCGCCCAATTTTTCAGTTTTTTATTGTTAAAAAAGTTTGAAATATCCAATAAATTTCGTTCCACTTCATGATTGTGTCCCACTTGTTGATTCTTCACAAAAAAAATTACATATCTTTATGTTTGAAGCTTGAAATGTGGCAAAAGGTTTAAAAGTTAAAGGGGGCCGAATACTTTCGCAAGGCACTGTAAATAAATTATATTACCACAAAATGGTCTAGGTAGGCATTACCTTAAACCTGCAGAAAGGGTTCTCCTGTGTGAAGTCTACAGGGGGGAACTGGTTGTTGAAGTAGCCCTTGCCCGTTCCCCAGAAGGCCTGGAGCTGGTTCCATTTGGCTAGGATGGCATCCCTCTCATCTCCCAGTAAAGTGGGGGCAGACAGGGCATTAGCTGTGTGGACGAGCTGATTAGACTGGGCTGGGACCTGCTGCCCAAACAGGCCTGCTAATAGCACAGACAAAAACATAGCCAAGATGTTCCAAATACTCAAGAAAGACAACATTTGATTTTCTCTTTTCCTTTTAGGTGAGGAATAGAAATTAACTTGTGCAAGTCACTTTAATGTTCTAGATTATGGTGATGTGCTATTACACATACGAATATCTCAGCACCAGCAATGAAACCCCCATGGATGAAGTCTTTCATGCAGCTTTAGTATCTACAGCTCTGGAAAAACATCAGAGACCACTGCAACTTTTTCTTAAAATCAGCATTTCTCCAGGTATGGCTGCCATTCCACTGAATTCAAATTTCCAACACAGGCACACCTCATTCTACTGAATGAGGTACTGATTAGGTGATCAGCTGAATCAAATTTAACAAAGTATAAAAACCACTGCTGTGGTCATCACTATCCTCTTGCAATAGGTCCAGGTGTATGGCAAAAACAGAGCTAGTAGTATCTCAAAAGTAATTTGAATCATAGAATAACTATTGACCATGCAAAACAGTGGGAAAAAAAAGGTTTGATGGAGAAAAAGGACAATTCAACTGTCAAACTGTATATTATAGTACATACTGCAACTCAAAGTAAGCAATCTGTGCAATGGGGCAGGTAAACGTCCATGAAATGGAGAACGTAGACAACTAAATTAGTCATACATTTTCTGCCGTACCTGCAATTTCCAATTCCTCAGAAAATTCTGGAAAATAGCTGACATATTAAAGAAATCTATGAATGTGTTCCCAAATAACACCAACAATTTCCCTTGACAAACAAGCTTGCGTTAAGGCATAAGTTGCCAAACTACAACTTAAAAAACACATTTGATAAATATGCAAACTTGTCCAATGCATAACAAAAATGTAGGCCTATTACATAACTACACGATATGCCATATTACAGATAGGCTTATTCTGAGGGAGAGAAAAGGGAAGATAAAAAATGTTTCAGAAAAAAACTGAATCTGGGAAATTATACATTCACAAAATAAGTCTGACCACCCGATCACATACCAAACCTACCTAACATCATCAGTTATTATTAGACCAATTTAGATGTCACTCACAGTGCTACAATGAAACATGCGTTCTACAAAGCTTTACAAAACCTAAAAAGCTAACAAAAGTATTGACGGCAATCACAAACATTCAGGGATGTTGTGTGAGTAAAATCACTGGGAAAGCCACAATTATGAAACACAACTATAGGATTACTATTGAATTATTAAAAAAAATTATAGTAATATCATTGAGAATTTAAATATGGAAGCCCATAAGGGAATAAATTCAAATGATAATGCAATTTCAGAAATGCATGATCATTTTCAATATATGTAAGTTTTATTTGAGACAATATTCAAATTTAAATGCAATAATCCAATTGCATTACCATTTCCACAATCATATGGGCGTTCTATGACAATATTAAAATTGAAATGGTATAACCACTTGACATTTCATTATTTTAGACATACCCCGCTTTACAAAGGACTATATTCAAATGTTAATGAAAATGTGAAAAGTAAAATGCAATATAAACAATGTAGAAATTATCACATTTGTGCAAGCATTATTTAAGTCTCAATTAAAATGAAAAGGCACTTTCTAACTATTTGAAAATGAAAATAGCATTTGACATTTCATTTTCAAAAACTCAAATGTGCGGTGCTGTGGACAATATTAAAATGCATTAAGCTAAACCGTGCCCCCGGTAAATTGCATTTCAATTTTCAAGTCACCACGCTCTTTTAGGGACAAAACTAGATCATGAAAATGTAAACCATCAAACCACTCATCAAGGCATGTCTCCAGTTTTAACGTAACTACTTGTTTGGTGACAACTTGGCACGCTAGAGATGTATCCGTGTTAGTCTGTCACTGGTCATGGCTAGAAGGGATACAGCTCATGTCAAAATGTCATGTTCTCACAACAGACATAGCCATTCTTCCCGGAGTTAGACTATTCCTCCAACAGCTAGCTAAGTAAGCTAGCCAACTACTATTGTAGCTAATTAGTAGTTTGAATGGCAAAACCAAAAGGGAGCTAGCTAGTTAAAAATTTTGTCAAATAATGTTGTTGTACAATACCATGTGTGAGCGGTGTAAATGGTGACTTGATAACGTTAATACCCTCTAGTAACGGATGCATAGGCATCTAGAACACAGAGTAGTGCTGTATGTGCTATCGCTGGCGGCAAACAACATGACTTAATATTTTTTAATTCAGACCGCAACTACTTCATAGGATAAATGAAATGCTACAATACAAATGCTGGAAAGCACCTGGATGCAAGTTCAACAATCTACTAGGCAGTGGGAGAAACTATAGAAATCTTACAGGACTCTTAGTACTGACAATATTATAGCTGAAACAGCAGTGAAACGTTACGGGCCTAAATACTGTAAAAAATATAAGTGAAAAAATATATATAAAGTACTGGTAATTTGTTGCCAGGACATTTTCAATTATTTCACAGACATTTACAGAAAATATAAACACAGTTGATATCCATTACAAAGTAATCAGCTCTGCCTGCTAACAGATATTTGCTATGTTTAGAAAGTACATTCTGTTATTGTCTTAAAGGTACAATATGTAGTTTTCCAAAACAAATACCAAAAGACGTATTTTGCATTAAAAAAGCAAACATCACTATACCTATATTATATATATTTCTTAGTTGTGTACTTACATAATCCTAAATGTTTCCACCAACATTCAAACACAGAGACATTTGTAATATAATTCGAAGACACGGGACGTTTCATTTTGTCTTCAGTCTATGGCGTCATATAACGTTTGACTGCTCTAGTTGCTCTAAGTTCCAGGGAACCGCCAAACTTAACATGAACAAAGTCATAATATTTTTAACAATACATTACTTTGTCAGTGAACATTTTTTCTGCTGGAGAAGCTAGATTGGAAGGTTGCCATTGATGACGAGAACAAAACCCAAGATCCCACGCTACTTCCCGACGTCATCCAAGTACATCTTTTGCTATTGTTTTGATTGAGAGACCCCTAGTGGCCAGAAACGACATATTGTACGTTTAAAGGAACTGTAGGTAAAATAATAGAAAAAGTACTGTTATATTTGTTACCAGTACTTTTTACAAAACAATTTTTTACTACAGTGCTGATCAGTGGTGCAGGTAGCCGTAATCCTGTACGATTATGATTTTGTTCCTCGTTTTTTTTACATACAGTCATATGCAAAGGTTTTGGGACCCCTGAAAGGATTTTCATTTATAAATAATTTTATTTGATCCCTATATTTAGATGAGCAACGGAAAAACCGAGATGGTGAGTGACAGACTCGGGGAAAAGCGACAGATACAGCGTGCGTGTGCCAACGGCCAGTGCCGTGCCACCAACACTCCCCCACCCTCCAGCCGCTCCATCGCAAAGTCCCAGGCCGAATTATTCTCCCAGTACATCACTGGTCATGGCAGTGTGTTAAAGCTACACTGTGTATTTCTTTGAGTTGATTCTTAGCAAAAACCCCTTTGTTCTTTCAAAAATATGTGCTCATTCATGTGTAATCAAAGTATTTTTTAAGCGTAGAATCTTCCATTCACAATACATACAATGGTGCCACTCGAATTGTGGCAGCCATGTTACGCCTCCATCTTTAAAATACATTAGCCAAAGAGGGACATACCTGGAAATTCAAGCTCGGCCTTTCGGGCTTTTACACTAGTGGCATCGTGATGAATGCCAGGGGGAGATTACTCAAGACTGCCAGCAAATTTCAAGTCTGTTGAAGATGTAAGATCATGCCTATTCTCGAGGACATGTAATGGCAGCGCTGGCCCAAGCTGTACAGTAGGCAAGAACATTCGCCTGGCAACACAAACTCGGATTTTCGGTTTCAAAATAATAGCGCTCGTGGTTCATTGCAATAATCATTGTTTATTCATTGCAAAGGTAGTGTCCATGTTCATGTTTTGCTAAAATTAGTATTCTGTTCGAATAAAACAGACTCTAGTGAATGTTTTTCAAATGTAATCGTGTTTTCACATGAGACACTGACAATTTAATCAATCAAAGTGTGTACAACTTATTTGTTACTTTTATTAATAAAACATGTTAAATTATAATTTTTTGCTATCACATGCTCTTATTGGTTTTTTACACACAATACATTTGCATTTGGTTACAATTCACGGGCTGTGTAGTGACAATGATTAACAATGATTATTGCAATGAATCAAAACGAGCGCTATTGTTTTTAAAAGAAAAAACTAATATCCAGGTTCACGTTGCTGGTATAATAACATGAGGGACTTTAACGTATTTAGTTGCTTGTCATACACAATTTCCCCACTAGATGGAAGCAATTCTCACTCAATGCAGCTTTAAGGTTAATGATGGAAGCCAAACAGGTAATGTTTGTTCAATGCTAGCATTTTAGCTTCTCTGGTTGAACAGTGTATCTGTAGAAGACTCCACCACATTGGGTTAGAGTGGATTGAGAGCTCCAAGAAAGTTTTGTTTGAGCTCCGCCCGAATACCTCTCAACGCTGTATTTCACACAAAGGACAACAAAAAGATGCTAACAATATTAAGAGCTGTCTGAAAGTGCTTAACGAGGCTGGTGAAAACATTCCTCAGTTTGTGTCTCATCATCTGGATGATCTCCCACCTGTGAAATTTAACAGCATTGATGTTCCTTGCCTGTTAGGGAAAATTGAACGTCTAAGCATTGAGGTATCAACCATGAAACTCGCTATGTCTGTGCAAACAGATATTTGCGAGGATCTCCGCTCAGTCACAGCAGGTCTAGATCAACGCCTGTGCACAATCGAGAAGACTGGAGGAAGTAATAAGCCTTTTCCTCGGGTTACTGAGGCCCCAAATCGGGACATGGACAGTGCCAGGCATGTACCTGGATGCAAGGTTGTGGGTACTGGTGCAACGGAGGACGTCTCGAGTGACAGGAGAGGAGAGACAGCTACCCCGGCATGGAGCAGGGTTGTAAAGCGGGGCCGACGACAACAGTTAACTGTAGAAACTGCTCAGCCCAAGGCCAAACCGAATGGTCCTAGAAAGGAGAAGATAAGTGGTATTGTTGGAACCAGTGCATGAAAAAACATACTGGTTTCGCGAGTGTTTTCGCAACAAAATTCTCCCCAGATATAAATTCGGAATCATTGGCCAGTTACTTGAAAGAAACTAAAACAAGATGTAACTGGCCAAAAGATAGAAAGTGCCCAAAGACGGTATACCTCCAAAGTAATTGCAGAATGCAATTGTATGAGCCACAGCTGTGGCCAGAGGGTATCTTTGTGTGGCGTTTCTATGAAGTACGCAAATCATTGGAGCTAAGAAATGTAACTGCAAATATGAGTGATGTGGCTGAGGCTGGTGAAACTGATGCAGTGAAGACTGGGCTATGATCTTATCATAAGAGTTGTGTCATAATTCATGTGGAATACGCGTTGGACAGGGGGCTGGGGATAAAGTGCAACGTATTGTTATTGACAAGCTCTTAGAGTGTACTGACATTTTATGTATACAAGAGACTCTGCTACCCAAACAAGATCTAGATAAGTTTAACTCTGTGAATAATAATTTCTATGGTGCAAGGGAGTTGACAACAGATCTAAGTTTGGGAATAGTGAGTGGTAGAATACCTGGAGGGGCGGCCATTCTATGGAATAGGAGACTTGACCCGCTGATTGACGTGATACGATTAGAGGTAGACTGGGCCATAGCAATTAAAGTTGTAAAGGAAAAAAATAAAATATTATTTTAAATGTTTATATGCCATATGAATGCTACCAAAATGAACATGAATATCTTAATAGGCTAGCCTTTATTAGCTCATTTATTAGGGATGTACTGATTCACTCGCAACCGGTTGAAAATCGTTAAAAATGTGTGACAATTCAAGTTGGTTGAAAATGTTAAACGAATCGCGATACGCGTTTTAAACAGCAGGGCCGTTTACTGAATAGCCTACTGTGAAGTTGTGAACCTTGCTTTACAGGCCCAATAGCAGCGAGCACACACTGGCGCGAAGCTAGCGAGTGTTTTCAGTTCATTGGCTCACACAAGCTCAATTCCTTGGGAATTAACTGAAAACGCTCGGTTTCACCTAATAATAATAATGCATCACCACTGTGAGAAGCACCAATCACCTCTGTTTTCATGCAAAAGACATTAATGACTAGTGCGAGAGCGACGAAGATAACAAGGTTAGGGGTGTCACGATACCAAAAATTTAGTAGTCGGTGCCAATACCAGTAAAATTACACGATTCTCAATGCCGATTTCGATACCACGGTAAAAAAAAAAATCTAAGATTCCAACTACTTGAACATTAAAAAAAATACTTGAAAAATATCATAATAAGATATAAAAAACATGTGCAATATAGCATAGAACAACATAATAAAGTCCAAATAATGCTCATAGTGCAAAAACTACTTCCTAGACACATTCCAGACAGCTTTTCAAAAGGAATTGTGCAAAAACAACAACAGTGCAAAACAAAATGGTGGATATAGCTGTGCAGCCATTCAGCTAACAAGATAAACATGTTTTTTTTTCACAACATTGTGCACCGTTTCTTGGCTAGTATAAGGTTTTTGGAGAGCAAAGGTAGCATGTCAACATGGTATTGGGTAAGTCGCGAATGACTTATGTGATCTATCTATGCGATATCCACATTTACCACCAGCATCCCTTAATGTAGCTAGCATTACACAGGATTCTGTGTATTTATTATATATTTAAGCAATACATATTGCAAATGTAAATCTTCTTATTAAAATCAACATCCAGAGCCACCGTGCACAGGCGTGTGCAGGAAATGGGCTACAGGTGCCGCATTCCCCAGGTCAAGCCACTTTTGAACCAGAAACAGCGGCAGAAGCGCCTGACCTGGGCTACAGAGAAGCATCACAACAAAACAACAACAAATTTTGCATGTCATTCGGAAATCAAGGTGCCAGAGTCTGGAGGAAGACTGGGGAGAAGGAAATGCCAAAATGCCTGAAGTCCAGTG
>JACXGM010019028.1:0-18648 GCA_016801145.1 Umbra pygmaea | reverse complement strand
CAAGATTTGGGAAATTCCCGATTAAGAACAAAATGACAAGTAACAGGAGTTCATTAGTAACCAGTGATCTATAATAAGAATAGAAAATGATTAATTATGGTAACTAGTTAGTTATAAACTCAGATTACCTGGTCATTTAGGTTTTATTTAGGAACTTCCCAAAATGGGTAAACCCAGACACAATTAGTTGGAAAAGCAAATTTTTTTTAAATTTTTTTCATTTCCCTCTTCAATTCTGCCTTGACAGCAGCTCCACAACTCCTTGTACAGATCTGTGGGATGACGAGGGGTGTGCACATGGTTCACCCAACCATATGTCACCCAAGCCGCTGATTTTTTTTCGCACTGTTGCTGTTCACCCAACATGGAAGCTTTCAGTCTGATCATGCAAGGGATGATTACGTTTACTGACTATACTTCCACGATTGAATTTATAGGTGCCCAATTTGAACACAAGGAGTCACTGGAGAGCGATAATCTGATTTATCTAACCCAAATCCAGGGCAGCACTATGCTAATTTTGCCATGCCTCATGCAGAAGGCCCGGGAAAAGTCAGAGAACCCATGGTCAGGCTCGAACCCATGACCATCATTAAGTAGACTGTCCTGCAATGCAGCGACTTACCCCACTACGCCACGCGGACCCCAACTATTATTTTATATTTCTAATTGTATTGAAATTAGAAGGGAAATAAAAATAACTTCCTCTTGGGGACTTTAAACTATGTAGAGTAATATACAAGTGTATAAAAATAATTTAAACAACTTTTTCATGGAATTGAAAGGATTTAGTAGTATTATATACAACAACTGTATTTAAGATTATTTTAATTTAGCAACATAGCATAGGCTTATTCAGGCAACATATTATTTTCGTCATGAGCACATTCAGATCACCTTGTCCAACCACCAAAGACCTGTTGTCCAGAGTTATATCTGTAAAAAACTAAAATATCTGAAATGCAGCCAAAATTAGCACTGGTAGGCTACATTTAATGATATTAGTTTGCAAAATAACTGAATCTGCATAATATAACATTTTTCCTAATAACTGTCATGATAAATAACTTTTCATCATGTTTACATCTACATACCTATTGCCAGGTGTTATCTATGGCAAAACACTGTAGTTTTGTCCATCCATTCAAGCTTGTGGCTTAGCTATCTACAGTCAGATCCCAGGAGGCGATTGAGTCCTTCAGTCACTGGTTGATTGCTTCCCGTGTGATCTTTCAAAAATAGACTGACTGTATTTATCTGTTTTGCAGCTTCGAGTCTGCCTCATTAAACTGTATGTTAAATTCATAAGGCTACGTGTTGTTGAGAAGTGCAAAACGTGTCTGCAATCAGGTCATGAATGCTATTTGTGAAGGCAATAGCGATGGCAATGTATATTTATTCAAGAAACACATTTAATGTTCGTAATTGTTCCGTAATCAACGACAACGTATATTGCCACGAGCTGGCTGGCTGCATCATTTAGCGAGGGAAGGTGATTTCTAATAAGAAAGCCTCTGATTGGCTGCTTCATTAAGCTTTGAAAGAACGCAGTCAAATCTCTTTTTTGTTTATTTGCCCTTGTTTGATTCCTAAAAAGATCGGAAGTATTAAAACTATTTTACCGAAAACACCTCTGTTTAGCAAATGTCCACAGTATAATAACTTATTTTATTGGTGCTCAATACGATCATTTTCAACCCACAAAAACGATTCTTCCGATTAAAGGATCACATTCAATTGGGTCCTGCACTATGCATACAACATTTTGATTGGTTAAAACAGACAAGCATTCAAATATTATTGGTCAAAAAGACGACCCCGGTATTGCCAAACCAAGGAGGGAGAAAGAACCGCATATGACAGACATAGATTTTAACTTGAGATAAGCGAAAATAAAGCAGGGGAGAGCCAAATATTACGGACAAACGTTTTAATACAAGACTATTAATTTAAATGGCAAAATTGTGCACTGGCCCGAACGGGCAAGTGACTACCTTTGTTTACTGGCCCGACGTTAGTTCTTACTGGCCCCGGGCCATCGGGCCATCGTTAATGTTGAACCCTGTATGCCCATCCAATGTACATGTGTTTTGTGGATCTGGAGAAGGCGTATGATCGAGTACCCCGGGAGATATTGTGGGAGGTCCTGTGGGAGTATGGGGTAAGGTGGTCTCTTCTCAGGGCCATCCATTTTCTGTACGCTCAAAGCGAGAGCTGTGTTCGCGTTCACGGCAGTAACTCAGATTTGTTCCCAGTGGGGTTTGGCCTCAGACAGGGCTGTGCTTTGTCACCAATCCTGTTTGTGATATTTATGGACAGGCTATAAAGGCGTAGTCGTGGTAAGGAGGGGTTTCAATTCAGGGTGCTGAAGATGTCATCACTGCTTTTTGCAGATGTCAACCGTGAGGAACTCTGAGTAGAGCAGCTGCTCCTCCGAATAGAAAGGAGCCAGTTGAGGTAGTTTGGACATCTGGAAAAGATGCCCCCTGGGTGCCTCCGTAGAGGTGTTCCAGGCATGTCCAGCAGGGAGGAGGCCTCAGGGAAGACCCAGGACTAGGTGGAGAGATTATATCTCCACACTGGCCTTGGAATGCCTCTGGTTCCCCCAGTCAGAGTTAGTTAATGTGGCTAGGGAAAGGGAAGTTTGGGGTCTCTTGCTAGAGCTGTTGCCCCTGCAACCCGACCCCAGATAAGCGGTTGGAGATGAAATGTTTCGATTGGGGCATAATTTTTATCAATAACTGTCTGAAAATTTTCTTTAGACTTTCTCTGTTTCTTTCTTGCTCACACACAAGGTGCAAATAGTCCAGAACTTCCGAAAGTGAGAGCATGTCTTCTACAGCAGCATGTTTAGGACATAGAACTTTACAACACCATCCCTGTTCCTAGTAACCCAGAAAGGAACTACTGTGTCATGAATTACAAATTATAAATTATATCTACATTACTTTATAGCTGCACTATGTAACTTTACTCATTTGTCATGTTGGCTTGAATTTTCTTAGATGTGTTAACAGTTTTGCATGAAGACTAATTTTTAAACAGTCTTGTTTACTGATGAGTGCCGTGCAACACTGGATGGTCCAGATTAGGGATGGGCCGATACCAGTACTTGGTATCGGGCCCGATACTGGCCATAAGTACTCGTACTTGTGAAAAAGGCCCGATACTCCAAGCCGATACTTCCTCCACATTTAAGAGTGTTCTGCTGCGCAACGCTTTACAGATAGATTAGCCATAGATGACCATAGTTGTAAATCTGATTCACGTAAATGTTTCAATTGAAATGTAGAGCTATTCCAGCCCTATGCATATATTTCATATTAATGACAACGACAGTCTACTTCCATTCGGAGACCATGCTTATAAAGCTGTACAACTTTATTTATTGCTATTTAAAAAAGAAAGAAAAGCGATTTAAATGCGATAATGCATCCCTGCAATATGAAGTTGCACACAAAATCATCGTCTAAAATTCATAATCATTCCAAAGACCAAGCCACGCGTTAGCTATTGAAAAAAAATATTTTCCTCAGCAGTTGTCCAGTAGAGTTCAAATGGCGAAATACTAAATCGTTTTTCTCATTGCTATTTTCATGTAGCCTAATATTTGTAAAATTATAGGTAAAAATATTAAAATCCTCAAGTAAATGCGCACATTTAAGTACAGGAACAAACAAAGGATTCAAGTTATTAGGCTATTCGGTGCATACTGTAACTGTAGAAAACGGCATGGGGAATGCCTTCAGGAAGGAAAGACAAATGTTGGTAGTTTGCAACACTTCTGGGTGAACAAAATAGTAGTGTTTCTGAGTTCTGACATAGGCTACTAATGTTAAGAAATATAACTTAAAGGAAATAAGAATAGATTACGGTGATATTACAGCTATAATTGTGTACCGATTTATAATAAAACAATCACATACGCTACCAAAATAATATATGATTAAGTCATTATCCCCGTTTGGGAGAAAGTCACTTCAAACAGACATTCTCATCTTACACAAAATGTCTGCAATGCTTTGGGCAAATTCGAACACAATTGGCTTTTGTGTTCGTATTTACAAACTTGTTTCTTTCACTTTAGCTAATTAGGGAAGGAGATGTCAATTGTTTACATCTGTAATACATTTTAGCTACACATTCTTGACTGTC
Source organism: Umbra pygmaea (assembly GCA_016801145.1). Lineage (NCBI taxonomy): Eukaryota > Metazoa > Chordata > Actinopteri > Esociformes > Umbridae > Umbra > Umbra pygmaea. The sequence goes on along the minus strand of JACXGM010019028.1, from coordinate 14,493 downwards.
ACCTGCAATGTAGCAATATTTACTTTTCTATATTTGAATTAGTTGATCAACATCTAAGAAATAGCAGAATTTAGCTTGATAAATGTGATATTTGGCATAGTTCTTAAAAGTACTCGTATCGGTACTCGTATCGGCAAGTACCCAAAATTAAATACTCTGTACTTGTACTCGTTCCATAAAAAGTGGTATCGGCCCATCCCTAGTCCAGATGGATGGTTGGTGGATGGCCACCATGTCCAAATAAGGCTGCAATGTCAGAAAGGTGGCAGAGTCATGTTTTGTTCCAGAATCACAGGGAGAGAGCTGGTAGGCCCCTTTAGGGTCCGTGAAGGTGGGAAAATTACCTCGGGAAAGTATATAGAGTTTCTAACTGACTACTTTCCTACATGGTACAAAAAGAAAAACTGTGCAAAATCATCTTCATCCATGACAATGCACCATCTCATGCTGCAAAGAATACATCTGTGTCATTGGCTGCAATGAGCCTAAAAGTAGAGAAACTTATGGTGTGGCACCCATCCTCCCCTGACCTCAACCTTATTGAGAACCTTTGGCGTATCCTCAAGCAAAAGATCTAAGAGGTTGGGAGGCAGTTCGCATCAAAACAGCAGCTGTGGGAGGCTGTTTGGACATCCTGCAAAGAAATTCAAGCAGAAATTCCATAAACTCACAAGTTCAATGGATGCAGGAATTGTGAAGGTGATATCAAAGAAGGGGTCTTATATTAACATGTACCTTGCCCTGTTAAGATGTGGTTGATTGAAATAGCTTTGGATTTCAGTAAATATGAACTCCTAATGCTGCAAATTAAACAAATTACCATTTTCAGTTCTTTAAAACTTATACAATGTTTAGTATTTCTGTTGCGCATAAAAATTTGGAACGGTGCATTTAGAGTTTTTTATTTTTGAGAAATATACTGTTTTCATTCGGTGGTTTGTTCAATGAAATTCGACTTACACCCTAACGGTTGGTGACTTTAAAATTATTGTGACTGTCATTTGCATCGACTATTTAGGTAAATCAGTGTAAAATATGATTTGCATAATAATTTGGAATGCGGTGTAGTCCTAAAACACAGTTTTTGTATTTATGTTTTCACGATTATCTCGTGAAAAGAATGAGTGGTGGATCATCCCTGTGGGTTAAACACAGCCGGAGCTATGGCAACTCAGTCGGTCATGTTTTTTAGATGGTCGTTTTTTTTACTAAACACATTACAGACAGGAAGTTGGAAGCGAAAATGACAAAATAACAACTCTGCAATGATGTAAGTAGGACATCATCCTCCACAACCCCAACAATTTTTGGAAGGGAAAAATAGCTGGGATTTCAAAAACGTATACAAATATAGTGAGAAATGGGTGCAGCATTTTGATGTTGACTTGTTTGTATGGCCCCCAAACATTTTAACACTTGTCCAGGATAGAGGTCAACCGATTATGATTTTTCAAGGCCGATACCGATTTAACGATTGTTGGAAGACCAAAAAAGCAGATACCAATTAATCGACCGATTATTATGATATTTTGGGGGGGAAATAATGACATTACAACACTACTGAAAGAACAATAAACCTTTAATGTAACTTCTTAATATAATACCCAAAATAATTTAAAATCTCAAATATATCAAATCATTTTAATTTGTTCAAACATAATGCCAAACAACTAGCAAAACACAGTAGGCATAGTACGATTTGTATTTGTTAGAACTTCGCCTATTAAATCTGTTTTGTAACACAAACCCTTGGGTTTTGCCGTAAAAAAAATTTAGTCTGTGGATTTTGATAGTTGTCCAATTATTAACCAATTGGATTTGGTGTGGCACAACGGGAGTACAGACATCTGACGTAATTTCCAGAAGCACTTGATAAATAAATATCTGGTTTCAAAATCAATACACGAATATGACAATGAATATAAATATAACAAAAGCAGTAACTGAGAAACATGGGATTTCGGCTTCAAAATTATTTTCTTCCGCAAGGAGTCGGAATAGCCTAATGTTTTTCTCTCTTTGCCACCATCTGACTCAACATCAGAAATAGGCTGCTTCGAAATCCATGTTTGAGAACACTAGCAACGTATATTCCCTGATAACATGAATGCCTTTTAATTAAATGTGCAAGTAAAAAACTTTTTTTAAAATTTTTTTAATGGGTTGTTTTTCCCTGAAAGCCTTGAGGAAAACGGAACAGATTAAAAGTTTTGGTTGATAAAAAAATTAGAACAGTTTGGTCGGAACGAAAGCAGTGAACCTCTACCCACTATTGTAGACTAATATTAACCATGTGAAGCTAACAAATAATTATATGCAACTGATTTTAATTGATCCCCTTTCATGCTAGCTATAAACTTACCATGGCTTCTCAATCACAATTTCCTCCAGGCTTGATGCTGCAGCTTGGAACAGTTGGACTGTAGCTCACGACAGATGGGCTGGCTGCACGCAGTTTACACGTGATTTGCTATCTAATTGTAACACTAGAGGAAGTGGTTTCTCTCCAAAAAAATTATCCTCCGGCAAGCAAAAATTCTCGGCAAGCAAAAATTCTGATTAATAACTTCTGAAAACTCATAATCAGCCATAATTAATTGGCCAGTCTGATTAATTAGCCGACCTCTAGTCCAGGTGCCCTGGGGGCTTGACAATATGCATTAATGGGGGGGCTTGACATTACACATAAAAAACAACAACATATATATATGTTTTTTAGTTGTTTTTTTATTTTTTTATTCTTTAAAGGTACAATATGTAGTTTTTGGCCGCTAGGGGTCTCTCAATCAAAACAATAGCAAAAGATGTACTTAGATGACGTCGGGAAGTAGCGTGGGATCATGGGTTTTGTTATCGTCGTCAATGACAACCTTCCAATCTATCGTCTCCGGCAGAAAAAATGTTCACTGACAAAGTAATGTATTGTTAAAAATATTATAACTTTATTCATGTTTGGCGGTTTCCTGGAACATAGAGCGACTAGAGCAGTCAAAGGTCATATTAGGCCATTGATGGAAGACAAAATTAAACATCCCGTGTCTTCGAATTATATTACACATTTCTCTGGGTTTGAAAGTTGATGGAAACATTTAGGATAATGTAAGTACACAACTAAGAAATATATATAATATAGGTATAGTGATGTTTGCTTTTTTAATGCAAATTACATCTATTGTTTTGGAAAACTACATATTGTACCTTTAAGGAAATAGTGAATAAGAGGAACCATTTTACTTTGATGCACAAATGTGAAAGCAGTTATGTGACAATAACATTTGTTTTGGTTAAAATTTATAAATAATCGTGATAAGTAATCTTGATCTCAATATTGATCAACATCATTGTGATTATCATTTTGGCTTTAATAGTGCAGCCCTTTTTGCACTGTTCAAGACTCTAATTTGTATAGCATATTAGGGCTTTGCGATGAAACAATAATAAAATGTACTGAGTTTTCGAAAAGAAAATCAATGGAATAAGAGTTATCACAATAACAGCTTGTTTTCTCTCCAATCCCTTATTTTTCTCCCTTCCCAATCTCCACTAACCCTGCCTTGTCGGTAGCTCTGCAGCTCCTTGAACAGATGCGGGATGGCAAGGGGCACATACGTGGTTCATCCAACTACACTGCCGAGCCGCCGATTTCTTTTGCGCTGCTCATCCAACACAGAAGCCTTTAGTCAGATCATGCACAGGATGACAATAGCCGCTTTCCGACCGCAGGGATTTTTGCAGTTCCTAGAACATAACGTTTCTATAACCCTTTTTTTCCTTGTGTTCCGATAGAAGACATTCTGGGATTATTAAGTTACTCGCACCACAGTTTCTATAACTCTTTTAGGCCCTAATCTAGAGCAGGGTCTTTCCATTTTCCCTTTTCCTAGGTACGTTGATTGGTCCAATATATAAATTACGCCGGTTGCTTCATTTGTCTGTTGTGTATAATACTATGCTGGAGCCTTCGTCTTTTGTGTTTCTCTGTTAAGTAGCTACTCAATTTCTTTGACTCCAGCCTAGTTCTTAAACGCTGTGGTTCGAACTCCGTTATTAGGACATATCAACACAACACTCTTTTTTTAAATTGTATTGATGTCATTTTCAGTAATTCTCGTAATCTGAACAAACAAACAGCAAGCCGCTGAAGGAACCCAGCACTACTTGAGCTGAAAACAACCAGATCATCTGCATACATAAGATGATTTACACACTTACCTCCAATCATACACCCAGTGTTACAAAAACATTCAACTGTTTAATGTTGTTGTATGTGGCGCTACGCTAAAGTCTAGTCACGACGCTATAAAAGCCTGTTGTGGTGCTTGCGTCACTCCCTAATCCCTCCTACCAGTTCCTTTGGCTACTTGACCAGTGCAAATGCAAATAGCAAAACCGGTTTTGGGGGAGAGTAGTTAGTAGAACTGTTTAGAAGTGGACTGTTACTATAACTACGTTCCTGTAACTACTTAGTCGGAAAGCGGCTTATGTTCGCCAACTATACTTCTGCAATTGAATTTACAGGTGCCCAATCTGGACACAAGGAATCCCTGGAGAGTGACTTGGTAGGATAGGTAATCTGATTTATCTAACCCAAATCCCGGACAGCAATATACCACTTTTGCGTTGCCTCATGCAGGAGGTCCGGGGAAAGCCAGAGAACCCAGAGTCAGGCTCGAACCACTGACTATCATGTCGTACACTGTGCTGCAATGCAGTGGCTTAGCCTACTATGCCTTGCAGACAACAGCTTGTATTCTTTTCAGTGAAAAAATAAAACGTCCAACAAATATGGAATGTACTTGTTTAATTGTAGGTCATCATTCTTGTTAAATATCGTGATTAAAATCTGATTAATTGTGCAGCCCTAGCTAAACCCCTTCTGATATTTCTTATTGGTTGTGTTCTGTCTTCATGATTAAACACCCCTCTCGCCCAGTTGTGATTCGTCCAAATAATTAGTGACGATTACAAATCAGGAACAAGGCATATCATTATTTTAGTTCTTTGAGCCACTGCTGGCAGAATATATACAGTATAATAAAGACTCTGCCCATGAGAGATTGGGTCCATATTGGTGAATAAAACGCTGATACCAGTATATAGGTAAACTGCTAATATTGTTCAACCTAAATATATATTGGGCTCTACTTTTGAGATTTGGGAGTCAATTACCGGTACCATTAAGCCTGGGAGAACCCTGACGGACTTCTGGCAAATTTGAGATTTAATCTGCAAGTCAGTCTGGCCAAGAGCCAATTCAAGCCCATTTCCAATTTTTCCAAATCGAGACACCAATAACAACATTGAGGCGGCTTTACACGATGATAGCGCAACTATAAACTGTCATTAGTTAAAACAGACAATTACAACCATGGCTGCCACAATGGAACATCTGGAATATCAATCGTTCAAATCAGCTATCGTGTGTTTTTTTTTTAAAGCGATTTGAACGTTTCCTTTTTGTTAAAATCCGAGCAAGGAACAACATTCGAAGCCTTCATATCTAAAAAAAGATGTTGTAGCGGTCTTGCTGACTCGATTTAGTCTTATATATCCAATCAAGAGAGGCATTTGAGCGGTGTCTGTTCAGGGGTGTGATTCTTTCGGGTAAATCTGGAAATCCGGCTTTTCCGACCTGAAAATGAGGCCCGTAAATCTTGAAAATCCATTTTTTTCTGGGGGAGTGCGCAAGGCACGGTCGGGGGTGTGACATCACGGCTCTCCATGACCGCTCACCGCTGTCAAAGTTTTTGTGCCTATGATGTCACTCCGCAAGTAGTCCATTATTTTTTTCATGATGGAACTTAAGCAGAGCTCCACCAAAGAGCCTGCAATCGTTGCGGAAGGTTATGTGTTCCATATATTCGCCGAAGCCTACAATTAACACAAAGTAAATGTAGAGAGACATTAGTGCTGGGCAGTATACCGGTTCACACCAAATACCGGTGTGTATTTTTGTTATGATATACATTTTTTATATACCGCCATACCGGTGTATTTGAATACATAACATCTGGAACACTACGCTGCGCAACACTGTTTGAGTTCGGACCGTTTTCAATGTTGCGCTTCTAAACATGCATGGTGCGACAGCAAGGCGTGCTCAGGGTAGTGTTGCACGGTGCACCGATACTTCAAATGTATTGCGATTCTCTGAGATATAAAACGTCACAATTCCTAAATATATTAGTATCGATACTTTTAAGAATGACCAAGTTCCAGATTTGTAAGAGACAAATTTCATGTTTGTTTGTGCGCAACGCACGCTTCCAGTGCCTCCCTGTGGACGTCAGTGTTTTTTCTCCTCACGCATGCAGCAAAGAAGCTGCAGCTGTCATGTGACAAACAAACACTACAGCAAGATGGCTGCATGTGTGTACAAGTGCTACTGTGGCCGCCGATCCACGACTAGTAGAAAATATGACACGAGGAGTGAATTATGGAAGTACTTTTTTTTTAACCAGGTAAGTTGACTAAGAACAATTTCTTATTTACAGCAACGACCTGGGAGCAATTAGGGTAAAGTGTCTTGCCCAATGACACAACAACATTTGGCTCAGTCGGGAATCGAACTGGCAACCTTCTGACTACAAGTCTGACTCCCTACCCACTGAGCCATCTGCGCCCCTTTGCCTACCTTGCTGACGGTGATGGCAAAGCTACCTATAAGTCGAGACCTGTTTGTCATCAGTGCTACAAACAAATGCAAACAAAGTGAGCCAACACCTCGAACCTGGCGAAACCAGCCTTGATGCAGTGTTTACCGAGTGGTCAAATTATAGAATGAAAACAGTCGGTGACAATCTGGAACAAGGTTGTTGCTTACAGGAGGCCTACTACAAATAAGGGCTATATTTCATTAACACAAAACAAAATGTTGATAACGCTTACTATGCATTATACTAACTTAACAATATCTGCCAAGCGCACCCATTTCATTGAAATTACCATTATGGTCCTCTCCGAAAATAAAGTGCGTGTTGTCAATCACTGTGTGTGTTGTTTTTAAGGTAACATTATTTTGTCGGCTATAATGCATCAGGAGCATGATGAATTATAGCCGATAAAATAATATATGCTTCCCAATACGATAGCTTTATACGTTTCTGTACATGAAAAAATGAAAGCGCAAGTTAATATCACAGTCATCATAAATGTCCAGGGGTTGTCATTTTAAATGAAGAACGCATTGCAGACGCAAAACAGGGAGCCGGTATATTTCGCTCCTCATTACCTATATCTCCCCACCTTTCAAAACGAATTGCCAGGCTCTGGTTGCACGTGTCAACGCGCCACGTGATTTAACAAATATAGGCTATATATACGTAAAAAATAAAAAAATAAAAACTTCTTAACTGTTTAACTGATAGTATTAATCGGTCAAATGTTTTACTTTCGGTTAACGGTTAAACGGTCAATATGAGCATCCCTAATAGATAATGTTAATAATTCGCAAGCTTACATTTCCATTGAAACATTTACGTGAATCAGATTTAGCCTACAACTCTGGACATCTATGGCTAATCTGTAAAGTGTTGTGCAGCATAATGCTCTTAAAATGTGGATACCAAGTAATGGTATCGCAATCGGCCCATCCCTAAGACCATGTGCATGTTTGTCAGTGACTTATTTATATTAGGTTATTATATGATTAGAATGTTGTCCCAGTTTTAAAATAAAGCACAACAATGATATTTGAGTGTTTCTCCCTTTTCAGGAAAAGTATTAAAAAAATATTGAAATTGCAATTCTTTACTTGGTATCGGTATTGAATCAATAATTTTGGTATTGTGACAACACTAGCTCAGGGTCCGGTTGCACCAGCTGGACATTAATAGGTTGTAACTGTACGTTTGACCTAAAACGCTCTCAATGAGCTACTCCTAGTAGCTAGCAGGCACAGCCAGGCCACAGGGTGCTGATTTATGTAAATTATTGTTTTTCTGACTCTGATTGCATTAGATTTAGCTGTAATTTCTTTGGAGAAAGACGGTTTTGTTGAATCGAAGATACAGGGCACATTATTTACCTTAGCAGCGAATTAAATGGATTATCACATGCCTCGAAATAGCTGAAGTGTTAAAACGGTACTAACGTTACTGTACGTTACAAACAAATCTCGATGAGTCATTTTCAGCTGTGCGATCCATCCCAATACATAAAACATTATGTTTTCCATCACTACAGTATTGAACATTAATGCTTGTTAAGACTGACGTTTCACTGCCCTTCCTAATGCCTAATTGTGAATATATTTTCTGTTATTTTTCTCAAGTTAGGACGATGCAAGTTGTTTTGTCTAACTAAAGTTGGTTAAAGCAGCAAATTCCATGTATTTTTCATACCGTAGTGCACACACATTCTTTGACATTGTAACTCAAAACAATTAGTAAACGGGTTTAGCTATTTACAATTCTCTTGCAGGCACATCGAATTTAAAGATAAACTTATTATTTGTGGAATTTATATTACAGAAAATAATTTATTTTTAAGCCAATGAAATGCAAATATTTTAATGGTAGCTTCTCTTTTCTTTTACACTTTATGTCTTATGGAACGAAACGGTTGCCAGGGGGCAATGTTGGAAAGTTCAACTTTCTTCGGCCATTTTATCTATTTGGATTAAGGAAAGAACAATGTCTAGCAACTATCACTAATAATATTCTGATCTCACCGTATTGCTTACGGTGGACTTACATCGGACACGAGCAGTTTGCTCCACCACCTTAGCCGCAAGCACGTCTTGGAATATGAAATGTATGAATCTACTGCAATATTTCCTCTCAACCAGTAGAAAATGCTGGGAACACCTGATTATGCATGGAATAAAATAGAAAACACTGTCATATACCGTGAAACCGGTAGAATTTTGAAAAATACCGTGATATACATTTTTGGTCATACCGCCCAGCACTAAGAGACGTAGTGGAGTTCCTATTTCGTTTTGAAATAGTATAATAAATTCTTTAGTGATGTACGTGACACCAAACTATGGCGCTATGGTAAAACACTCACAAATATGACCAGTCAGAGACTTTTGTATCCTGCTAAAATAGCCTATAGGGACCTATGTTTTGTGAATGTATATGTGTGTGTAGTGCTGGGCGGTATACCGTTTCACATCGAATACCAGTATTTATTTTTGTCATTATATGAATTTTTTATATACCGCCATACCGGTGTATTTTAATAAACAACGTCTGAAACGCTGAGCTGTGGGACACTGCTGAATACATTGTATTCCAACCTGGAATGCTGTTGGATTCATATAGCCTACTGTACTATTTGGGTGGGCTTTATGTCAATCTGGGTGCCATCTACAGTAGCTACTATAGAATACGGCAGGAGGAACACCACGGACAGAACGCGAGTGTACTGTAGAATACGGCAGGAGGAACGCCCCGGAACAAGCCGAAATCATGGTCAACATTCATTTTCCTTGTCAGCAGAAACTGGCATATAAAGAAAGTTTTGTCTCTAAAGTGGAAACATTTCTAGTGGAAAATGGATACTGCAGTTGTGCTTTCTGTCTTCAGTGAAAGCATACATCCGATAGTTTGTTAGTTACTGTTCGAATTCTGATGGTCTCTATAATAATTAAATTTACACGCGTCTATGTAAATTTAAATGATTTAAATGACAAATTTAAATGACGGTAGCTTAAATGATTATCTTGTCTCTAAAACAGCTACATGTATATTTTACAGTCAAAACGAAGTCTGCTGTGCATATAGCAAATCTTTCATCATAAGAATAATATTATGGGTGGGTGAACACCATGCTACAATTAAAAAAATTATGAATATTGTATTCGTTCCTGGTTTTCGCATAATAAAACACTTTAGCATTCGTAACTACATTTACGTTGTAAGCAGGGTGGGAAATTAACACCCGCCACCCGCCAATGGCGGGTAGATTTTCACATTGGCGGGTAACATTTCCCTATCTACCAGCCACTCTGGCGGGTGAATTGTACAACATATAATACGTTTTTTTTTTACTTTAAACATTACTTGTTTCGGTTTGGAGATAAATGCGTTTGACAAAAATGCGGAAGCTTACTCATTAACAAAGAAAGATGCACTTCTGTCGAGGTGCATATTTGATTGGTTTTCGCTGAGCTAGTCTGTGAGAACTCCAGCCTTTAGCTGCGGTACCATAAACATAGTGCGCTACAGACGAAAAACAAATCAATTTAGTTCTTAGTATTAAGCCTGAGTAAACTGAGTAAAAAAAAATATTAAGTCAATATAGAAAATGTCAAAGACAAAACGTGTATAATTACAGATATGGGGAAGTTGATGTGATTATGATACGATTTTATGTTATCGAAAAAAGAAAATCACACACATACAGCACGGAATTCTAAACGCTCATTGGATGATTCAGCTGTCACTCAAATTACTCGTTTAGTCTGCGATAATGATTGGATTCTCATTAACGCCGCTCTCGTTTTCCCAGAGACATTTACATGCGCAATGTCCAACTGTAACTTAGTTTATTAACAGCGGATTCTAATTCAAGTATCTTAAATCTCCATAATATGGTTTCTTATTATATTTAATGTTGTAAGATGTTTCGTTTCATTATTGAAGAAGCACTTGCAACTTTAATGGGTGATTATTGGGGGTCAGATGGCTGTGGTTAGGGAGTCGGACTAGTAGTCAGACGGTTGCTGGTTAGATTCCCTGCTGTGCCCATTGTTGTTGTCTTTGGGCAAGGCACTTCACCCTAAATTGCTCCAGGAAGAATTCCCCTGTGCTTAATACTTTAAATCACTCTGGATAAGACTGTCTGCTAAATGACTAAAATGTAAACCAATGCTTCAATATCTTTATTAGTAATCCCAGATGTTTTCCAAACAGATTATTAGAAAATCAATTTACAAATGTGTAAATATTGTGGCGTTCGTCAGGTGTTACAACAGCAAAGTTTTACACCTCTCAAAGTTGATACTGCCTACTGTTGCATGAGTGATTTAAAAGTAGCTGACTAAAATATGGTAGTAGGACATAAAATTAGCAAACTGATGAGCACAATTTGTCAATCATTTAAAAATTATAAATCTCAGACTTGTCTTAACTAAATGTCCCTTTAGTAATTGACCTATATTAATAACACATGTATTCATAGTGAATTTAATGTGTTGAAGCAATATAGAATATGCTAGTGGGTTTTCTGTTATGTATTTGAATTTGGGAAAAAGTGGCTGGTAAAAAATCAAAGTGGCTGGTAAAATGTTGGTATCCACCAGCCACAGACAAAGTTAATTTCCCACCCTGGTTGTAAGTCTAAGGATTTGGCCAACTGATATATTCTGTATGAGGTGTCTGTGATTATTACTGTCTGCTCGTAAAAGTGTTATACTCTGCGACTTAAGTTAGATGGTATAGTTTCCAAAATATCAACGTTTTTATAAAGGGCAATGTCTAAAAATGATATTTCCTTTCTAGGTCTCCCTGTTGTATATTTTAAATTTGGATCTGATGAGTTAAGAGAGAAACTCTGTAAAGAGAATATACAATATGTGCCATTCCATAGGATATAATATATAGAATACAATTTATTTTGTATCCCACTTTAGGAAAAGCTGGTCTAAAACAACAGTACAGAACAAAAATAAAGATTTTTGTAAAAACGTGCATATCACGCAAAGTATATTTGCTAAAATACAGTAGGCTACTAGTCAATCTACTGCAGGATTATTAGGAACACCATACTAATACTGTGTTTGACCCCCTTTCACCTTCAGAACTGCCTTAATTCTACGTGGCATTGATTCAACAAGGTGCTGAAAGCATTCTTTAGAAATGTTTGCCGGTATTGATAGGATAGCATCTTGCAGTTGATGGAGATTTGTGGGATGCACATCCAGGGCACGAAGCTCCCGTTCCATCATATCCCAAAGATGCTCTATTGGGTTGAGATCTGGTGATGGTGGGGGCCATTTTAGTACAGTGAACTCATTGTCATGTTCAAGAAACCAATTTGAAATGATTCAAGCTTTGTGACATGGTGCATTATCTTGCTGAAAGTTGCCATCAAAGGATGGGTACATGGTGGCCATAATGGAATGGACATGGTCAGAAACAATGCTCAGGTAGGCCGTGGCATTTAAACGATGCCCAATTGGCACTAAGGGGCCTAAAGTGTGCCCAGAAAACATCCCCCACACCATTACACCACCACCACCAGCCTGCACAGTGGTAACAAGGCGTGATGGATCCATGTTCTCATTCTGTTTACGCCAAATTCTGACTCTACCATCTGAATGTCTCAACAGAAATCGAGACTCATCAGACCAGGCAACATTTTTCCAGTCTTCAACTGTCCAATTTTGGTGAGCTCTTGCAAATTGTAGCCTCTTTTTTTTTATTTGTAGTGGAGGTGAGTGGTACCCGGTGGGGGCTTTTGCTGTTGTAGCCCATCTGCCTCAAGGTTGTGCATGTTGTGGCTTCACAAATGCTTTGCTGCATACCTCGGTTGTAACGAGTGGTTATTTCAATCAAAGTTGCTCTTCTATCAGCTTGAAGCAGTCGGCCCATTCTCCTCTGACCTCTAGCATCAACAAGGCATTTTCGCCCACAAGACTGCCGCACACTGGATGTTTTTCCCTTTTCACACCATTCTTTTAGGGCTGTAATGATATGTGTTATGAAACCGAAATCGCGACACTCAGATGCACAAACCTGTGTCGAGGTCTGAGAAGGCAGAACCCCTTCCATCTCTCAGAGTTATCTTTCCTGTCCAGATCTATTGCAACTGCATCTTTAAATTACTATTAGTATAATTTGAAGTGAACATTATAAAATACGTAGACCTACACCACAAAAGTAGTTGATGATAAATTATTTAATTTACCTGTAAGCATTCTCCAATTACGTGTCATCTGACTGCCTTTCCAATCATGTGACGTTTACCTGCAAAAGTTGAGCTAGTTGAATAACGTGTTCATTAAAAAGACCTAAATAATCTTATTTTTGTTTTCCAGAATTTAAGGTCTAAAAATGTCTCAAAGAATTTCGACATTCATGCTATTTTTGTTCAATTGTAGTTTGTCCAAAGAAGCAATAAACGCTTTCTCTGAGAAACATTTAGTTAGCAACTGCTGGCAGATTATAGTAATAGCAGGTGATTTTGGCAGCTCCATGCGTTTACCTCACAGCAACGCAGCTAATTTATTCGTTAGTTACCTTTATAAGCTTTGTCTGTTTGTGAGTATTGTTTATGATATTTTATTTGTGTCCTTGCAGCTTTGTTTAATGAAACATATATCTTGTGATCAGTATTAAATCGCGCATCTCTCAGTACAAAGCAATGAAAATAACTACCCACTCATTGAGCAGTTAATCTCCACATTCTCATTCTGTTTCATTAGCGCAGCGCATACAGTGTGGAGCCATGTATTACTTTTGAAAAAAAAATTCTACCGACTGAACAGCCAGGCTTTGTGGAGTTTCTTCTAAATAGTTTGAACTGCTGGTCGCGAGTGTGAAACAGAAGCCATTTAATTTACTTTGTAAATGTAAGAGAACTTGATTGAAGAAGGATTTTCGATATGCCCGAATCATCTCCACAACGGAGTTTAGTTCCGTTTGTCTTTCAACAGTATTTTGTTACAAAGACAACATAAGTGTTATAGCTTTGGCTGTTCATTTATTTTACTTATGTATATTGTTAATAATTAGCATAGTTAATATTGTACTTTGGTCAGTTTATACATGTTTTTTAAATGTAATTTACTAAAAATATCATTTTTTGTCTCCCCCCCGCAAAACAAAGAATCGAGGCTTGTATCAAACTGTCAGTCAAAAATCGTGATACGAACCGAATCGTGAGTTTGCTGTATCGTTACAGCCCTAATATATTCTATAATCCAAATATAGTCCCTTAATATTAACAACTCATTGAGTTTCTCATAATGAAAAAGGCAGCCATTATGGAAGTTAATTTGCACTCTATAAAGGCTATGCAGTGTGTTTCTCTACCGAACTTGTCCAGCATGCGCTCCTAGGGCTGGGCACCGAACATCGATACTTTTATGGCACCGACCGAAATACTCCAATACTATCGAGTATCGAAAAATTATTTATCTTTCGATGCCAAATTTCGGTGCCAAAAGCGTCTGTGAGCCAATAATCATGTAGCATATTTGCGTGTAACAACATAGTCGCCTGCGATTGGCTGTCTAATGCATCTTAAAACACGTCATGTGAACGAAACAGACACCACCATCACGCAGAGGATTTCTGAAGATACTCGCAGTCGTATACCGTTTATAATGTTACTCTTTGACAAGGCAACATATTTGTTTTACCGACGTAACGATAAGGTTACACATTTTAGAAATACTTGACAGATAAGTGTAATTTCACTATTTAAACCAAACACAGGTTTACTACTGCCGTTGTTGCGCTCATTTCGATCGCGAATCGAAACTCAATTATTCTCCCCAGAACGGTGACTACTCCATGTATGTTAGCTTGTGCTGCTAGT